>CM034154.1:698140309-698350309 GCA_019776745.2 Taxus chinensis | reverse complement strand
TATATATATATATCTTTTTCTATATTTGGAGTTACATACACACATGTATATATACTCGAAATGAATGTTTTTTCAAAAGGAAAAGAGTTTTTTTGTTTAAAATTAAAAAAACAAAAATATAGATTTATTGGGCAAAAGCCACAAACCCAAATGGGTATTTACATTAAAACCAATTTACAATAAATAATGGAATTTCAACTAAACCCTTGAAAAGGGTAGCATATAATATCAAGTAAAATAAAAATGAAATAGATTTGGGTTGTCTGTATCCACCCCCAAGCTTTACCCTTCTCATCCATGGCTTCTTCCTTCCCCATATTCTCCTTAACATGCAAAACAAAGAAATGAGAAAAATAAAAGAATAAAAATCTTCCTGAAGAATTGTTAGGTTTGATTTGAAATCCTCCCATCCAATGGCCCATATTGGTTTCATCCAAGGTTCAAGAATTCCTCCTACAAAAGTTAGGTGTGGTTAGGAGAGGTGATCATTTGATCACATGGGCCTTCCTTTTGAATGGGGCCAGTTGTCTGGGTTGTAAGTTAATTAAATTGTTTGTATTCTCTTTAAATTATTTTTAGTATCTTCTTTTATTTAATTGTATAGACATCATTGATATTTTAGATTTGAATTTAATAGTTGTGTATATGGGAGAACTTTTAGACCTTGAACTTTAATTAATAAATTATTGCTTGACCTTGGAAACCATTGTATTAACTTAATTCAGGATTAATCGAAGAAATATTTTAGACCCAACCATAGACTTAATCAATTATTTTATCTAACATTATGATTTTTTTTAAATTTGGTAATGATCGGTTATTAAGTAAGGGTTTAGGTAAACGTTGCATTCATCTTTTATATATATATATATATATATATATATATATATATATATATATATATATATATATATATATATATATATATATATATATATATAATTTTTCTAGTATAGCCTATGTTGTTGTTGGGTTACATGTGCAATTTTTTTGTAGGTGTTACAATATCTGTGACATTGCATTATATATTGTTACATCTACAAGCTCTTTGTGCCCATTCTCTACAATTTCCCACCCATCATAGGATATGAATAACACTTTTAGGTTTAATGACCAATACTAGTAATTATTTCTTGTAAACTAGGGTGTCTGTAGAATTGATAAAGATGCACTAGATGTAGAAGCCGTAGTTGGAAATCAATTTAATAACATGCTAAAATATAACACTCTAATACCAATTTGTAGAAAATAGTAGACTTAAACAATGGATAACAAAAGTAGATTTAAATTTGTAAATAACAATAGAGTATTCACTCTAAATAACACTATTGTACATAATTTATTTATTTTCTCTTCTCATTTTAGCACTTCAAATCTTTACATTCTCATATGTCAATGAGCAACATTATGTTTACATTCATTCATACCTGATAATTACTATTGCTTCACAATATATAAAAGAGACTTCTTGTAAAATTAACTACTCAAGAGTTTAATCAGAGTTGCAGAAAATAACAAAATCATTAATCCTCTCTATATATTATTAGATATGCATGAGTTACATATTTATAGGCCAACATTTCTCCTATAATATAGGAAGCAAGTATAACCACTCACACAATATACATGAGTTGTTCCAACAACTCGTAACTTAGAATCTATTTGTGTGGGTTGTTTATAACAACATCACTAATATATTAATATTTAAATGTACACACAAATTTAATTCCTACCATTCCCCCCTTAGTGCGAACATGGGGAGAAATCACATCTCTAAATTAGGAAACAAAATCATATGCCTGCTCTTACTTTTAGGTCTGCATATTGTTGGCTTGGATCTTTCTCTTTACATCTTGTTGAACATGACCAATCCACTTCACCACAGTGAATTCCATACTGGATGATCAAACTTCCACCGATTCGCCTACATACACAAACTCAAAAGTTATCGTTTTCAATTCTAGTGAATGCTCTTTCACCGGCCGATTGATGTTAGAATTATGAGAGTCGAAGGATCTCAAAAGTCAGAGGATCACTCCAGTTTAGCTACCCTCATATACAATTTTTCTCAGAATCCAAAATGCACATTCTCCTTGTTTCAATCTTTGGCAAAGAGTGTATAGCATGTTTTATTTCTACACACACCACTCAAAGAAAATAACTAACAGTATAATAAAAATGTGCCACTAGTGCTATATGCAACCCCATTGTTAGTGAATGATGAGAGGTGTTGATTTCCCTCCAACCTCCATTGCCTCCAACCTCTAGTATCACTACTTATCTCAACCAATTTTTTCTTTGAGGTTCCAGTTTGAAATGCCACCCCTAAATTTCAACTTGGACGTCGAGCAACACCAAAAATGCATCCGTGAGATAATTTTTTTAGTTTTCATACTGTTTGACAAGACATCAACTTTTCGACTCTTTTTGAAATTTATGACTTAACAACACAATCACACCTTACTTTAACAAATAAATAACCAACAATACTTTGACACGAACTCTAACTCTTTTACAAATTTTTAACTTTTATAATGACCGACTAGACAAAGTTAGAAATGACAACACAACAATATTTAGAAACTTTAACACTTTGATGGACACAAAAATGACTAATTTAACAATTTGAATATGAAGACCATTAAGGAATATTATGAATTTGACATATGCACTTACAAAATGGAGACACTTGCACATTATTTGACAACTCTGCATCTAGACAGGTCCACGTGGACTTTTGTATTTGAGACAACACATCTTTATAGGTAAGGATCTCATCCTGCTCATGGAAGTATGCAAGACTATTTATGTAACTGAAAATGAAATTCGTGTCTGAGATGCACAGGATATTTTGGCCCACTTGATCTATTAACGTCACATTTGGTGAAGCTATCCATCGCATCCATCATTGATCATGTGGAGTTGAGATACTTTTGAACGTTAGACATGAGAGAAATTTATCTTTTCATTACAGACCACGTCTTCCACAGTTGGATGTAGATCTTCGAGGAAGTGTGTCATTGAATATAAACCATTGAGTTGAGGTCGCAACTAACGTAAATTAGAAACAATTGTATCTTCAATGTTTGTCAGGATCTCTTGAATCAAAAAATATAATGACAATGTCCAAATGCTAAATCTAACACCGTTCTTATGATGTGATAGGATAAGTTTTGAGCCACATAGTTGATATATATAAATATTTGGGGATGCAACCTAATTGTATAAGTGGTCCTTAGAGCTCTCGTTACGTAATGTGCAATGCTATGGAAACATTAGAGTACTTAATGAAGTAGTGTGAATTTCTTCCCCAAAAATTAAGACATTGATGTTTGCCAAAAAAAATTACAAATAATTTCGCAGATTAGAAATCCATAAATAGGGGTAATAGAATAAGTGAAATGCCCCTCTAAAATTCTATCCTTTCATAATAGACATAAAAACTTCCTGCTCTGATACCAAATTAAGAGTTTGATCAGAATTACAACAAATAACAGAATCAATAATCATTATAATCTCCTATGTATATTATTACATATGCATGGGTTACATATGTATAGGCCAGTATTGCTCCTATAATATAGGAAGCAAATATAACCACTCACACAATAAACACAAGTTGTTCCAACAACTTGTAACTTAGAATCTATTTATGTTTGTTGTTTATAACATCATCACTCATATATTAATATTCAAATGTACACACAAATTTAATTGTTAACAACTACACATTTCTAAAATAGATCTGGACTCTCGTAAAAAAACACATGTTGTGCATGCTTACTAAAAATAAACTATTTTATTTTATTTGACTTTATCTAATTTTCTACAAATAATAGTTGCGCATGCTAAAGCTAAACTCAGCTTTTTAAAAAAAGCTACGGGAGAAATTACATGCATATTCCAACAAAAATTGATCCTTGAATATTATTATTTTCTACTTGTTATCTACATTACAATTAAAAATATAGTGATTCTACCAATGGTGTTTGTTTATTCCAATCCTCAAGCACACTCATATTTCATTTTACACTTTTGATTTTGAATCCATGAAGAGACTCTTTTCAATTCAACATTCAATTTTAGATTTACTTTCATGAATTCAATTTTAGCTTTCCTTGTGTTAGTTTTAGTTGACCCATAAATAGTGGTGGAGCAGGTAAAAAGGAATACAAAACAAGACAATGTAACAATAATTTTAAAAGAAAAAACATATGGAAGAGGTAAAAGAGGAACGTTTTATTTGAAACACTAAATAATACTTTCGCAATATATTTTCATTGATAAATTTGGTAATGCCTTTTGGATTAAAACTAAATAAATATAGTTCACAACATGCTTTCTAATTATACCCATAACAAGAATAATCTAAAATTAATTTTTTTAAAAAGATTAATTATTCGAATATAAAAATGGAATTTAAATAAGAACTAACAATAATTGTACTTGAGAAAAACACGAAAAATTTATAATGAAAAAATATAAACAAGGAATGGTGTAGTGCCCACTTCCCTTTGACACATTTTGATACTGATCATGACACTGTTGACCGTATCGTGGACATTATTATAGTTCTAATTTAGTATGATGTTAGATGTCTAGATGATGGATCTATTATTGCTGACTTTGGTTCATAACTATATTCATGTGTGTTGATCATTAGAGACATTTTCTATATTTCTGATGATGGTATACTATTTAACATGGTTATATCATAGATGTTGTTTGGACTTATGGTAATTGGATATTTTGAGTAGGCTTGGAAAAAGAAATTTGAATTAAGCTTGATGATTATATAGTTGTTGATGAAATTATAACTGATATTGTTGATTGTCTTAATGAATGTTGTGATTCACGTGTATATTGATGACTCTTGAAACTATATTTATATTCATTTGGATATTCTTATATGCGACCACAGAGGCTAAAGAAGGTATTTGTAATTTTGTAGGTTAAAAAATATCACAACAAACATCGGGGGATTGGAGACCAACCACTTTGGAATTCTAGATGAATTCAATAAGGTCACCTTGACAATTCGTATTGCTTGTGTGTGTGTGTGTGTGTGTGTGTGTGATTTTTGTTAGGGATTCCCATTGGGGGGATCAACTTTAAATGTGACCAAGGGATTTTATGTTTTTTCTATTTATTTATTTTCTTGGTTTATTGATGTTTGTATGTGTTTATTTTATTGGTGTCTTTGACCCCCTTTCTTTATTTATTAAATGTTTTGTAAATTATTTTGAGTAATCTTATTGTGGTTAAGTTAATTAATTAAATTATGTCATGAGAAAGTAATTAATATGAGTTATTGGCCTATGAATTTAAGTGTTGTAAGAATGTGTAAGTGATGTGTAAGTAATATGTAAGTGATGTGTAAGTTGACTTTTGGAGTAAGAAACAATTCATCTTCATTGGAAATTCAAAATCTGTCCTTGGAGGATGATTTTGGAGACTTGTGAGACAAGTTAATCGTGTTCCATGCCACTTAAATTTACATACCAACCTTGCCTAGATGGTTGGAGGGTTAAATTTGGACCTTCTTTAATGAATTTTTGTAAGTCGTGTTGAATTTTTTTATTCCAATTTTTCTTACATGTTTTATTTTCATTCCTTATGGGGTGTGGGCTTATTTGAGTGTGTAAGTAAAAACTGTCATATTATTCACCCACCTATTGATTATGCATTGGAGAATGAAGTTGACTTTTGTGTTGCGGTTGAGGATGTATGATGTGGCATCCTACATGGATCCACCTAATCCTCTTCTCTTCCCTCTTCTATTTATTGAAATTCCTTAGCTTGTTTTTGGGTTGCCTCACTTTTATCACTTAATTTTGGGAAGACTCCATTTTTGTTTTTGGGAAGAGCTCTTGTCTTTTGGAGAAGATTAGGAAGATTGTTGCATGCTTTTGGATTAGGTTGATCTTTGGACTGTTTTGTATTGGAAGGAGCTTTTTGTTTTGGAACCTTGGAACAAACTCCATCA
Organism: Taxus chinensis; assembly: GCA_019776745.2. NCBI lineage: Eukaryota > Viridiplantae > Streptophyta > Pinopsida > Cupressales > Taxaceae > Taxus > Taxus chinensis. The sequence goes on along the minus strand of CM034154.1, from coordinate 698,344,323 downwards.
TAGAGAGGTAGGAGGTTGGCTCTTGGAAATGCTCTTCTTTTCCCTTTTATGCATATGTAGATGGTTGAATGTTAGAGTGTGCTGTTTTATTTGTTGGCAAGTTGGGTAGATGGCTTAGGGATGGGGTAGGATAAGACTATGGGGTTTACTCTCGTGGGATGGCATAATAGTGTTTTGGGGAGGTATAACTGTTGAGGGAGTTGCAATTTGGGTTCCACCTTCTAACATATAAATAGCTTGCATTTTTTTACTCGTTATGGGGTGCCATATGAGGTTGGGGAGGCATAAGGAAATGTGAGGAATAAGGGGTACTTTGAGGGAGGCATAAGGGTATGTCATGGATTTGAAATGATATGTATTTTTGTGGTTTGCTCTCAGACGGTGATACTCATTTCCCCTTTGGGAGGAATAAGTAGCATTCGCCCATAGTTACTTTCTCCTTTGGCTTGCATAATGAAGCCTAAGTCTTGTTTGTTACGCTCTAATGTGGTTCCAAACTACATTCTATTTTGGACTGTGTTTAAATGTGAAATGTGCATGTGAAAGATTGCCTTGTGTGTTTGTGGAAGCCTTTTTTTGCTATGAATTGAAACACATATTCTATTCCATTGTGGTTGAGGATCGGGGGCTAATGAAGAACGATGGATTCTCCTTTCATTGAATGTCTTGGTTGGGTGGATAGCATTTCCTTTCCCATGCCTTTGTTGAGATCAAAATTGGAGTATGATGGATTTGCATGTTGCTGTTATGGAGTAGAGGAAAAAAGTATATTTTTGATAGTCGTTGTATGAGATTATTCTATATTGTAAAGCCTTTTTCCCAATTGAATTGGATGACAACTTTTAATACTATTTCATGATGGAAAGATGTTTTTGTATTGGCTATGAAATTGTAATTCGAAATGTAAATGAGATATATTTTGCTTTCTGTTTTTGAAATAATATGAAAGACATGAATTATGTATGTTGTATTTCAAGGAATGAAAGAGAAATTTGTAAGGATATCATTTCTGAATTAATTGAAGATTGTATTATATTACTCAAATGGCATTATTGTATTTAAAATCTGATTGTTGAAATGCATTATGAGATCTCCATTGAAAGTCTTGAAATACGTATGAAGAAATGTCATAATACTCTGTTCTGTAGAAACGAATGATTTAAAAATTAGAATTGCATATTGGATTTTTCACAACTTGAATTGAAACAAATATAACATTATAGATTTGATTTGGAAATGAATTCATAGTTCAAAGTTGGTATATGTAGATGAATCTATTTGTATTTGAGCTCTGTTGGACAATTTTCATACTGACAATTATTAATCAGAAAAATGAATAGAATGACTTCGCAACATCTAAAAGACAAAATGAAATTTCAAATTGAACTTGTAAGATAAAAACAACCCCAACTAAGCTAAAATACGTAAGAAACCTTTAAGGAACCGTTCAGACCAAGCAAAGGCAAAGTCGCAGACTTCTTACTATGTAAAATTGGAAAATTTTTATTTACAAATCCATAAAAAAAATTAACCATTGGAATCCATCCTAAAATCCTCTAAGAACAACCTTCCATGTCTATTACACATGTTGAGAAAGGAAGGAGGTCGAATTCAACAAATTTTTCTAAGTCGTATGCTGTCAGTCTTCTTTTTAAAACCCTGCAGAGCGTTTTCTCAAAATTGACTATAAAGTTTTTTATCCATATTAAATTCTTAAGGTTCTCGTGCAAAGAGGATGTCAAGATATTTCTAAAAATTCCTCGTTTTCCAAAATCTGAGCTCCCTAGCAAACGTTATGGCATTCTGAAGTTCACAGAAAAGAGGAAACTTCATGCGCACATGTCTTGTGTGCCCAACACTTCTTGCACATGCCCTTGCACACCCAGAGCCTCTTGTGCAGCCGTACCACATGTGCAATTGTTTAATTGAGCCCCTTACACACCCAACTCATATGCCCAGGTCTATCTTACGCACCTGGGAGAGAATGAGTCTCTTTTGCACCTGTCTTGCCCATCTGGGAGAGAATGAGTCTCTTCTGCGCCCGTCTTGTGCGCCCAAGAGAAAGTGAGTCACTTCTGCACCTACCTTACGCACCTGAGAGAAAAATATTTCCTCCTGCGTGTCTCTTCCACACCTAGAAGAAAATTTTATTTCTGCGCACTCCGCAAAAAGATAATCTATCTGCGATAAGGATGAGTTTCTCTCCCTTCATGTTTTGTAGGATGTTTCTATATCTGTTGTAATGTAACTCCACTTTAGTTAGAGGTTATGCTCATCACTTATGCAATGGAGGAACAGATCAAGATCTTTAGCTCGGGCATGTTTATACAACCGTGTGAGAGATGAAAGGTGTCCCTTTTGGTCAAATGAAATTTGTTAGCTTTTTCAGTCTTCAGTTGAACTTCTTTCAGAAATCTTGTGCTTCTGCTAATTATTCTAGATTACTAAAGTAATAAGTTCACCTTTGTAAGAAAAATGCTCGAACTAAACATGAATATTGTAGATTGTTAAGGCAGGTCTTGAAAAACATTTTTGGTAAATGCATAACCCCAAGGGTTTATAAACCATGGAGTGTATCCAAATGCGGTTGTGTATTGTAGTTGAGTTGTTTCATGGTGCCTTGTCAAGAGTAAAGGGAACTATCCTTGATGGGTGTTAGTTGTTTCCGTGTTGTCCATAAGGTCATCATTGAGTCAAGTTATTTGAAGAGTTAGTTGTAACCTTTGTGACCACATGTTGCATCGTTTTGTACATCAAACAAGTCAAAAATAAATTATCCTGTACTTTGCTTTGTTGGTCTTTGTGTCATGTTGTAGTGGGTGTTACACTTGGTATCAGAGCCATGGGTTCAAAATCTTGGACCCTTAAGCACACTAGAAAACTTGAGACATGAACTGTAAACCTAACAAACTTTTAAATCTAGAAACAACCTTGTTTGAAAATTGAAAAAAAAAAATATGTGTGAAGGAATATTACATTACTCTGTTCTTTTGAACTGCCAAAAATTAAAATCATAATAAAATAACAAGTTGTTTAAGTTATTGTGCTTGCTTAGTGGCATTATGTCTAAACCCGGGTAACTAAGAATGTCAAATTAAATTGATGTTTGTGAACTTCTAGTGTACTGGAAACTTGGTTCTCGTTTGAAAATGTGTGGTTTTTGCAAGTCCTAAATCTTGATTTAATTTTATGATGCGTTAAGCCCTTTTTTTAGACCCTCCCTTATTAAAGTTATTAGAATGATAAGTGGTATGTGGTGATTCTATTGGTTGGACAATAGTGGTTGTGTTCTTGGATCGAGAAGAGTTAATTAGAAGTTGTTTAGAGCTTCCTTCCTTCAGTGGTTAGGAAAGAGGGTCTGGTTGTCAGTTTTCCATTTTGTTACCCATATGGGAGAGTGGACATTGAGTCTAGGTGTCGTTTAGGACCCAATCCTATGTATGTGTCCTGAAACTAACCTCGAGGCAGAGTACCCCTATTGGCGGCCATGAAGGGCTGTGGAGTGAATGTGGTGTTAAATTTTGTGTTTTACATTCATAATCTTGTGTTATTTCATTAAGGACCATCATCTTATTTTATGATTGGATTGAGAAGCTCTGAGGCTCTTTAAGTTATTTGTCTTTCTGTGAAAATTTTCAGACTTTGCAATACAGATACTTAGCCACTTTCCTTGATTGTCGAAATTTCTTGGAATTTTGATTGGTGACTCGGAGTGTATTATGTTGTTGGCTACTTAGATAAACAATACGTGGTTTCCTTCTTGCATGATGATGAGCTGGTTATATGCTTCTTGTATTGTGACATTTTGTCGTATGGGGGTACACCTTGGTGTCTTAAATGTCTTCTTAGCTTCTTATAGTTATGCCTTGGTTTTGAATACATGGAACCTTGAGGGTGTCTAGGATCTTAGAGTGAATTTTTCGTTGCTTGACCTCGCTAGAAAGAGATCTTGTCATGTTGAGCATTCTAGTTGGCAGTCTGTTAGCGGTGGTGGTGATTCTCTTACAATGAGCTTGAACCTCATTGGAGTAGAGGTGTTTAATTGTGGGCAGATGAATTATGTTAGGATCAGATTTATTTTGGATGGCTGTGGATGTTAGTGGAAAATTGTTTGTCCGGTAGTGGCTGTTATTTGATGACATGTTAAGTTTTATCAGGATTCACTTATTTCATTATATTAGGTAGTGACTTGTGGATTGTATGCATCTTGGTAATTATGGTTAGATTTAATCCCATTCGAGTATTGTGTGTAAATTAAGTGTGGTTGGTTGCCCTCTTGACCTATTGATTTTGAATTATGTGGAGACAATTATGGATGCCTTGATTCCTTGGACCATGCCACTTGTGATGTTAGTGTAATTAGACCTTGATGAATTAATCTCAATGGTAGTTTATAATGGGATTTTTCTTGTGAAACTATAACTCTTGTTTCTAAAGCCATGTGGAATAGATAGCTAATTGACTGCTTACATTTGATGCTTTCTAGTGAGTATGTGGTGTTCTTATAGTTAAAATATTTCCTTGTCATTCTGATTTCTTAGTTGATGATATCATGTGGTAATATGGGTGTAGATTTGAAAACTTTCCTTGTCTTATCATGTGAGTAAAAAAATGTTTTTCACCAAAACAATAAACATTGTTAAACCCTAGTAGATCAGTAAAAGTAATTATGCTTCCTTAATAGGTCTTCCCTGTAACTCCTTTTTAGAACATGTAGAAACCCACTAGGAATGTTTTATGATACTTGTAATTAGTGGAAAAATATCGAAATATTGTTGTGAGCCATGTTCGTGGATTGTTTCTTGGTTCTTACAAAATTAATAATGTGTTTTCTATGTTGAATGTCCCTTGTTTCCTTAGAATTAAAAATGTGATGTGTTGATTTACCTCTCTTTCCCATAAAAGTAATAGTGTGATATGTTTACCCTTCCTTCTCATTAAATTTTTATGACAAATTGACTCACCCAAACATCATAAAACTATAATCGAGGAGATTTGGCCTTGAAGTTTAATAAATAAACTAGAACATAGAAAGAGAAAAGGGTCCTTGCTTTAACCTTGGTAGATTAATAAAAGAAATAAAAACCATGTAGAAGAACAAAAAGGGAAAACTTTGTCCATCTACCTCCTCCAAGAGTAAGATAAATACTTTTTCTCTTTTCCGCCTTTACGGAATGACAAGATATCATGCCCCTTAGTGGTTCTTATAACAAAAAATGTGATATCATAATAAAATGAAGATTATTAATTAAGAAACTCGTAATGGAATGTGCTTAACAAATGAAACTACAACTTTTGACTTAATTAATTGAGTTAAAAAATAAGTAATATTTATGTGTATTGAGTATAATGTATAGTCGAACTTGTAGTTCTGTCACCTGCCCGGAATGGTGAAGCACCTGGTGGGTAGTAGTTTGTTCTAGTTTCTTAGTACCTTCTTGTTCATAGATGTATGTGCCTTTATTTGTGGGATTTTTGGTTCATCATACCCTTATCATCCCGTAGCTCGATGAGTGTGTATTATGGTCTTTTGGATTGAGACTTATCTCTTGTTGAAGCATAATTTAACTCTAGTGGAAACCTTGGTTTTTGTTACTGTAGTATGTTGTATTTCTTGGGAGACTATGTGGTATTTCTCAACTTGTGGAATTCTCCTTATTATTCCTCTACTTGGTGGTTACTCTTAAGACTCTTTTGAATATTCATGTTATATTGCTATGTGTTGTATCTTGGTTGATAGCATGAGATTACTCTCAAGATTTTGATGTCGTAGCCTTACATGCAAAAAGTTTAGAACTCATCCCTTACAATATACCTTCTTCTTTCTTAATTGCATTGGACCAAACTTGGGACGCTGTGGACCCACACTTGTTTGAAGCAAGAAATCTCATAATGGGAGTGATTTAATTAATTTCTTGATTAAATATTTCTACACATACTTGCAAAAATAAGAAATAAAACTAATAATTATGTAGTGCCCCCTTCCCTTCGACACTTTTGATATTGATCATCATACTGTTGACTATATTATGAACATTATTATAGTTTTGATTTAGTATGGTGTTAGATGTTAGATCATAGATTATTGTTCACTCTGATTCTTATATGATGTGTGATGATCATTAGAGACATTTTTTATATATTGATGATGATATACTGTTTGACATGGTTATATCATAGATGTTGTTCAGACTTGCGATAATTGGATATTTTGAGTAGACCTAGAAAATGAAATTTGAATTAAAATTGATGATGATAAAGTTGATGAAATTTTAACTTACACTATTGATTGGCTTGATGATTATTGTGATTCACATATATTTTGATGACTTTGGAAGTATATTATATTCATTTGGATGTTCTGATGCGACCACAAGGCCGAAGGAGGTATTTGTATTTTGTAGTTTAAAACATCACAAAAAACATCGGGGGATTGGAGACCAACCACATTGGAATTCTAGATGAATTCAATAAGGTCACCATGGCAACTCGTATTGCTTGTGTGTGTGTGTGTGTGTGTGTGTGTGATTTTTGTTAGGGATTCCCATGGGGGGATCAACTTTAAATGTGACCAAGGGTTATGTGTATTTATTTATTGGGTTACTTTTTATTGATGTTTGTATGTGTTTATTAAGTGATGTCTTTACCCTTTTCATTATTTATTAACTGTGGTAAATTATTGTGACTAATCTTATTGTGTAGTTAATTAATTAAAAGATGTCATGAGAATTTAATTAATATGGTTGTTGGTTATGATTTAAGTGTTGTAAGAATGAGTAAGTAATGTGTAAGTAATATGTAAGTGATGTGTAAGTTAACTTTTGAGTGTGAAACACTCCACCTTCTTGGAAATTCTAATCTGTCCTTGGAGGCTGATTTTGGAGGCTTGTGGGACAAGTTAAACTTGTCCCATGCCTCTTAAATTGACATACCAACCTTGCCTATGGTTGGAGGGTTAAATTTGGACCTTTTTAATGCATTTTTACAAGTCAAGTTGAATTTTGTAATTGTACTTTTCTTACATAATTTAATTTCATTCCTTATGGGGTGTGGGCTTGTTTGAGTGTGTAAGTAAGACTATCATATTATTCACCCACCTATTGATTTTGCATTGGAGAATGTAGTTGAATTTTGTGTTGCGGTTGAGGATGTATGATGTGACATCTTACATAGATCAACCTTATCCTCTTCTTTTCCCTCTTCTATTTATTGAAATTCCTTAGATTGTTTTTGGGTTGCTTCACCTTTATCTCTTAATTTTTGGAAGACTCCATTTTGGTTTTTGGGAAGAGCTCTTGTTTTTGGAGAAGTTAGGAAGATTCTTGAATACTTGTGCTAGGTTGATATTTGGATTGCTTGCATTGGAAGGAGCTTGTTGTTTTGAACTTGGAACAAAATCCATCATGGAGAGGTAAGAGCTTGGCTCTTGGAAATGCTCTTCTTTTCCCTTTTATGAATATGTAAATGCTTGTATGTTTGTTATTTTTTTGGGGATGTTGGGTAGATGGCCTAGGAATGGTGTAGGAGAAGGCTATGGGGTTTATTTCGTGGGAGGCATAATAGTTTTTGGGGAGGTATAAGTGTTGAGGGAGTTGGGATTTGGGTTCCACCTTGTAACAAAGAAATAGTTTGCATTTCGTTACTTGTTATGGGGTGCCATAAGAGGTTGGGGAGGCATAAGGAAATGTGAGGAATAAGGGGTACTTTGGGGGAGGCATAAGAGTATGTAAGGGATTTGAAATGATATGTATTTTGGCGGTTTGTTCTCAGGTGGTGATACCCATTTCCCCTTTGGGAGGAATAAGTAGCATTCCCCATAGTTACTTTCTCCTTTGGCTTGCATAATGAAGCCTGAGTATTGTTTGTTATGTTTTAATGTGGTTGTAAACTACATTCTGTTGGACTGTGTTTAAATGTGAAATGTGCATGTGAAAGATTGCCTTTGTGATGTGGAAGCATTTTTTTGCCATGAGTTGAAATGCATTTTCTATTGCATTGTGGTTGGGGATCGGGGGGCTAATGAAGAAGGATGGATTCTCATTTCATTGGATGTCTTGGTTGGGTGGAGAGCGTTTCCTTTCCCCTACCTTTGTTGTGATCAAAATTGGAGGATGATGGATCTGCATATTGTTGTTCTAGAGTAGAGGAAAAAAGATAGTTTTGACAGTCGTTGTTGAGATTATTATTTATTGTAACCCTTTCCCACTTGAAGTGGAAAAACTTTTATACTATTGATGATGGAATGATGTTTTGTATTGGCTATGAAATTTGTAATTTGAAATGTAAATGAGATATATTTTTCCCTATGTTTTTGAAAGAATGTGAAAGACATGAATTCTGTATGTTGTATTTCAAGGAATGAAAGAGAAAGTTGTAAGGATATCATTTCTGAATTAATAGAAGATTGTATTATATTACTCAAATGGCACTATTGTATTTAAAATTTGATTGTTGAAATGCATTTTGAGATCTCCATTGAAAGTATGGAAATACGTATGAAGAAATGTCATAATACTCTGTTCTACAGAACCGTATGATTTGAAAATTAGAACTGCATATTGGATTTTGCATAACTTGAATTGATACAAATATAACATTTTAGATTTGATTTGGAAATGAATTCATAGTTCAAATTTGGTACATGTAAATGAATTTATTCGTATTTGAACTTTGTTGGATAATTTTCATACTAGCAATTATTAATCATAAAATTTAACAGAATGACCCCGCAACATCAAAAAGACAAAATGAAATATCAAATTGAACTTGTAAGATCAAAACGACCCCAACCAAGCTAAAATACTTAAGAAACTTTTAAAGAATTGTTCATATCAAGCAAAGGGAAAGTCACAGACTTCTTACTGTGTAAAATTGGAAAACTTTTATTTGCAAATCCATATAAGAAATTAACCATGGGAATGCATACTAAAGTCCTCTAAGAACAACCCTCCATGTGTGTTTGGCATGTTGAGAAAGGAAGGAGGTTGAATTGAAAAAAAGTTTCTAAGTTGTATGCTGTCAATTTTCTTTTTAAAATCCTATAGAGCGTTTTCTCAAAATTGACCCTTCAAACTTTATCCAAATTAAATTCTTAAGGTTTCTATACAAAGAGCATGTCGAGAGCTTTCCGAAAAGTCCTCGTTTTTAAATATCTGAGCTCTCTAGCAAAAGTTATGGCATTCTGAAGTTCGCAAAAAGATGAAACTTCATGCACGTGGGTCTTGCGCGCCCAACGCTTCTTGCGTGCACCCCCTTGCATGCCCGTACTATGCACGCCCTTGTTTAAATGAGCCCCTTGAGCACCCGACTCACGCACCCATGTCTGTCTTGTGCACCCAGGAGAGAATGAGTCTCTTCCGCACCTGTCTTGTGCACTTGGGAGAGGATGAGTCTCTTCTGCGCCCGTCTTGCGCGCTTGGGAGAAAGTGAGTCTCTTCCACACCTGCCTTACGTGCCCAAGAGAAAAAGAGTTCCTCTCGCGCGTCACTTCTGCGCCCAGAAGAAAATTTTCTTTCCACGCCCCCTTTTCTATGCCCGGGGAAATTTCTTCAGTGTGCTCCACAAAAAGATAATCTATCTGCGCTAAGGATGAGTTTCTCTCTATTCGTGTTTTGTAGGATGTTTTGATATTTGTTGTAATGGAACTCCACTTCAGTTAGAGCTTATGCTCATCGCTTGTGCAATGGAGGACTGGATCAAGATCTTCAGCTCGGGCATGTTTATGCAACCTTGTGAGAGATAAAAGGTGTCCCTTCTAGTCAAACGAAATTTGTTAGCTTTTTCAGTCTTCAGTTGAACTTCTTTCAGAAATCTTGTGCTTCGGCTAATTAGTCTAGATTACCAAAGTAATAAGTTCACCTTTGTAAGAAAAATGCTCGAACCAAACATGAATCTTGTAGATTGTTAAGGCAGGTCTTGAAAAACATTTTTTCTAAATGCATAACCCCAAGGGTTTGTAAACCGTGGAGTGTATCCAAATGCAGCTGTGTATTATGGTTGAGTTGTTTTACGGTGCCTTGTCAAGAGTAAAGGGAACTATTCTTGATGGGTGTTAGTTGTTTCCGTGTTGTCCATAAGGTCATCGTTGAGTCAAGTTGTTTGAAGAGTTAGTCTTAACCTTTGTGACCACCTATTGCGTCGTTTTGTACATCAAACAAGTCAAAAAAATTTACCCTATACTTTGCTTTGTTGGTCTTTGTGTCATGTTTTAGTGGGTGTTACAAACAGTCCTTACATTAAAATCAAACCTCGCAATTCTTATATCTCTCAAATTTCGTTGTTCATTTCGAGAAGTGATAAAATTGCTTGTAATATTGAAGTAAGAGAGTCTATTGTTGTTGCGAATATCAATACCAGAATAGAAGGAAATAAATATAAACACACATATCGGCGAAAATAAAGAGACATTAATACAATTGTCACATGCAAACAAAAAACTAAATCTGCATAAGAATGTGAAATTTCTATCAAACGGTATGGATCTAAAATTAAATCAAACAGTATGCATGACCTAAAATCTATTTAAACGAAGTTTGGATTTGTTAAAATAAATGTTATATAGACCAATTTGTAAAACAGTTTGCCTGGAAAGTTTGCGCTTATTTAGAGCATATAAATTCAGAATATAGGATTTCATAGTATGGCCGTTTTAAACCAAGGCCTTGCATATGAGCTCCAATTCTTTCGTTTTGGCGCACAGTTCATGAATTCCTGCAACCCCATTCTCATACAGCCATTCTTCAGCAGCTTCCAGGGTTTCGATGATACCTTGTGCAGCAGATGGCTCCATCTTCTTATTCTTCCTCGCCACTAACACCCTTGTTTTCATGTTAAAAGTGTAACACTCAAGTTTGGATTTTGCGAGATTCTTCTGCTTAGCTTCCTCGTCCTCTCTACGAAACCTCTCTGCATCACATACCATTCTATCAATCTCATCTTTGCTTAGTCTCCCACCTCCGTTACTAATGCTAACCTCATTCTTACTCCGACTTTCCTTGTCTTGTGCTGAAACTCTCAGAATTCCGTCCTCCCCTAATATAAAGAGGACTTTAATTACAGCCACTAAAGATTGTCTCGGCGGAAGTCCAGATAGTACGAATTTTCCCAGTAAATTGTTATAGGCGACGAGATCTCTTTCGCCTTCGTAAACCTGGAAGCCTACGCTTGTCTGATTGTCATAACCGGTGGTGAAAGATGTCTCCTTCCGAGTAGGGATGGGAGTATTCCTGGGAACGATCACACTCATAACACCACCGATACAGCAAATCCCAAGGCTCAAAGGTGTGACGTCCATCACCACCAAATTGACTTCATCCTTGTTCAACGCCGCCGCCTGAACAGCAGCACCATAAGCTACGGCTTCGTCCGGATTCACAGTTTTCGAGAGTTTCTTCCCATTGAAGAATTCCCCAAGTAATTCCTGCAGCTTTGGTATTCTGGAGGAACCCCCTACTAATACGATATCTTCGATCTTATCCTTCTCCAAATTAGTGTCGGCCAAGCATTTTTGCACGATCTCCATGCATTTACGAAAAAAATCAGCGTTGAGTTCTTCAAACCTTGCCCTGCTGATATCTATATGGAAGTCTCGTCCTTCATAGAGGCAGTCTATATCAATTACCGTTTGTATTGCGGAAGACAGAGTTCTTTTTGCCCTCTCACATTCTGTGCGAAGTCTCCTTAGAGCTTTGGCATTTGTCGACATATCCATTTTGTATTTTCTTCTGAACCGTTCAACACAGTAATCAACAAGTCTACCGTCAAAATCTTCCCCTCCCAAGTGCATGTCCCCTCCCACGGCTTTTACCTTAAATTTACCTCTTGCCACAGTGACAATGGAAACATCAAAAGTACCTCCACCCAGATCAAAAACTAAAATGTTCTTTTTCTTGCCTTTAGGCGATTGAAATCCATAACAGATCGCGGCAGCAGTCGGTTCATTGATGATGTGCATGACATTAAGACCTGCGATTTTACCCGCATCTTTGGTAGCCTGCTTCTGAGAATCACTAAAATAGGCAGGAACAGTAATTACGGCTTTATTCACATCGCACTTGAGATACTGTTCGGACATCGTCTTCATTTTGTTGAGCACCATAGATGAGATTTCCTCGGCTGCGAATAATTTCTTTTCACCTTTATAAGAAACCTCGATCATGGGTTTGTCATTTTCCCCTGCCACAATAGTGAAAGGCCAGAGTTTCTTGTCAGCCTGCACTAAAGGATCACTGAATCTCCTTCCAATGAGTCGCTTGGCATCAAAGATGGTGTTGGCAGGGTTTGTAGAAATTTGGAACTTGGCAGCGTCTCCGACAAATCTTTCATGGTCGGTGAAGGCAACCATAGAGGGAGTAGTTCTGTTACCCTGATCATTAACAATAATTTCAACCCTGTCATGTTGCCAAACACCCACACAGCTATAAGTGGTTCCCAGATCGATCCCAATTGCTTTGTCTTTTCTCTTTCCTCCCATCTTATTTGCTCCCTTGAAATAGTGCTTCCAAGAATGATTTGAAACAGAACACTATTCAGTAACTACATGACTCCAATCTCCTTTTTTATAGAGATCGAAAAATATCGTAGGACTACAATTACAATACCCAAAATAAAAATAAAAAACGTATCATGTGATACGTACCTTGGTCTCTTCTTCGTATTCTTGTTTTTCTATCGTCCTCGCCTTCCTACAGATTTACTTTCCACCAATCGCGATTCGCCTGCACTTTCAACAGCGCTAGATCATAATCTAGGAAGATGACTCGTCTATAAATATAGATGGCAAGTTTTGTTTTTGAAAATACTTATATTTTAGAATATAATGAGAGATTTAGACGTCATGATCGCACACATCATCTCTTTTCGTCCAAAAATTAGTAAAACTTTTGTGAGTTATAATAGTAATATACGAAAGAATCAACCTAGTCCGAAGGATTCTCTGTGGTAGCGAACTTCTTTAACAGCAGTTGTCGAAGGTTTTGAAGATGAATGCATGGCCGTAGAAACATCGTGCAAATTTCCTCTTACCTTCCACTTTTAGAGCTAGTTTTTCCTTACCCTGTTGGAATATGCGTTTCATATTTTCATGCACTGTTGTTTTTGGCGTTGGAATGGAATGCCTAATTTGGTGTTTCCATGCAGTCTTATATTTGGCGGCGGATATAATATTGGGATGGTGACTGTTATTAACTAGGAATAGCACCTCGGTGCTTCGAATTTTTTTTAATATATTTATTATTACTTTTACATTAATAAATAAACATTGAAAAATAAATATGAAATATTAATTATTATTATTATTCTTTCCATCACAACTCAAAAAGTATTATTAATTCCATAATTAAAAATTATTATAATCATATTTTTAATAATATTAAATTTATAATTATAATAAATTTAATATCTAAAATAAAGCTAAATTTATAATTATATTAGGGTTTAATTTTAAAATTTCAATAGAACTATAATTAAAATTAAAATTATAAATATCAACAAGTATAATTATTTTTTTAATAATAATAAATATAAATATCATTAAGATTATAATTATGTTATATTAAAAAGTTAGAAATGTAGAGGAAACTAAAATTTTAGAATTATTAAATGTAGAAAAAATTAGAATTTAACCATTATTAATGTTATTACGCCGAAGGCTTTCCCCCTATGGGAAAGGTCCTTTTGGACGTTTTGATGACTATGTTAAATTTGAGGGTTTAACGGCTATTTGGACATTTGTGTTTTTTTCCACCTATTTTTTAACATTTTTTCATGTTGTTATTCATTGGTAATTTGGGGGCTTTCTATAGTAATTTGATTAGGGAGGCATCACTACAACTCGTAAACAGCATGGATCTTAGTACAATTAGCCGGTCGAAGTGTAGGAACTTGAGAATATCAAAAGAACTGTAGAGCATGGCTGCGCGACACAAGTGAGAGAGAATCATTGAAAAAATGAGAATTCTGCAAAAACTTGTCCCTGCAGCTCTAGAATGGACACTGCCTCTGTGGAAATTCACTATGTTAAATTCTTGAGGGAACATAATCTCCAGTATTGAAGTCATAGGTTTTAGCTCTGTGTTGGGCTGCAAGAGGGCCTTGTAACACAAATTTATTGGCCCCCTGGCTGCCGATAAATAGATCTACCCAACAGTCACACGACTGCCAACATTAATGCATACAAAGCACTAGCAAAACCACATAAAAGCCCTAGCCCAACACGATGGCCCCACTTTCTTTCAAGCACACATATTCATTCTCTCCTTGTCGCTTTCCTTGTGATATTTCCTTAACATTGCTGCAAATATTTTTTCCAAAATAAAGGCAACATTAATCCATCTCCCTTAAACACCTCAAACCAGAGTTTTATCGCTAGCCATAACATGATAGTAATATATACAACGAAAAACTTCTATTTCTTATCGTCATCTCCTTGGACTTACAGTGCTCAATGCTCTTACCCCCATTATCGGTATAAATATTTCGGTGTCGATTTTTAGATTCAGTATTTTTCCCTTTTGCCATTTTATGCAAAAAATATGAATCAAATACCCTTGTTTTGTCCTCGTGGAATTTGAGTTAGACATACCAATTTTCATCAGATATGGAATCCTGCAAGAAGATGAATTTTGTCAGATGTTGTAGTTGCAAATGCTATAGTAGACATGTATGCAAAATGTGGAACCTTACACAAGGAATGTGAACTGTTTGACATAATGTTTCAAAAAAAGTTGTTTCGTGGACTACATTGACTGCAGGATACACACAAAATGGGTTTGTTGAGAAGGATTTAGAAACTTTCATGCAAATGCAATTGGCAAGTGTAAAGCTAAATTCGACAACCATCATTCTCCTAGTATCCTCTTGTCCTCCTTCCAACCTATGTCAACATCCTCCCAGCTTGGGCTGAAATGGGAGCTTTGGAATAGGGTATGGAAAACTTTAAAGGCATGAAAATTAAAAATTCTTTTCATCTATTTCCCTTTGTAAAGTTCTACAGAACATGGATTGTGAGTAGGAATTAAATCTCTACCCAACTTATGGCTTACTACCCAACCAACACACAAGCACATTCACAAGACATAAACAATTCTACAAGTACAACATTTCATATAACAAACATAATAACAAAATAACAAAGGTGGAGAGCCTACCTCTCCATCAAGCTCCAAGAAAACTACACAAGTTTCTTTCAATTCCAAGCCAAGCAATTTCCCAAAGTACTCAAACAAGCTCCAAATTCAAAAGTGCACAAGGAGAAAAATGAACAAGTAACCCCCATTCCAACCAAAAACCATCAATAAATATAAATGGAATGTGAGCATGATGAGGTGGCTCCATGTAGGATGCCACTTCATCATTCCTCCATTCCCACACTCAAGTCAACACATCAAGTCCAAGACAATCAATGAACTTGTAAGACTATGACAATCCCACATGGCTCACAAACTTGCACACCATGCTTTCTAAGGACACAATAAATTGAGGTAGAAAGAAAGTGCAATTATTTTATCTCTTTTACACTCAAAAAGGGATAAACAAGTAAAAAATAAACTCTCTAACCCTTAGGTAGGGTTGTTGGGCAAATTTAAGAGGCATGTGAGAAGCTTAGCTTGTCCCACAAGCCTCCAAAAAGGCCACCAAAGTAAAAATCCGAATTTTAAAGTTGGGGTGGAGTAAATCACACACAACCCATCATAAATCTTACTTATAACAAGAACCATCTAACCTCATAATTACCTATTTGTCACATCTCTAATATAGTTAAGCAAATAAGAAGGATTTATCTTAATTAAGACACTCTATTGCATGTTAGTAAAGTGACAACAATTACCAAAATTTAAATACATAAAACACAAATAACACCTACAAAAATTAAAAGAAAGGAATGCAATTCACTCCATGGCCACACATGTGAGGTCACCCCCTAATGGAAACCTCCAAACTAGGCATGCAACAATAATACCACATAACATTACTCAAGTTGTTAAATTTGGCTACATTGCTCAACACCTGACATCCTTCTATGGCTGGTCCTCTATTCCCTTCGATATATGTGATAAAAGTTCTGCACCAACAAAATAACTCTCTGACCTTTCGGCCATATTAACAATATCGAGACAATATACATATAAGATCAATAATCATCATTCGACATTAACAATTCTATTATCCATCAATATATCAAAATCTAATCCTAACATCTATGAGATTATAATTCTACTCAAAGCATCCAAAGTATAAAGTGTCAGCATAAAATCCAAATCATGTCGATCAACATATATCAAATCCTATATCATCACCATCTAGTGCATCATAATAAAATGTAAACCACATAATGTCAATAGTCCAAATATCAGTAGAATCTATCATCTACTGATCAATGTATCATAATCAAAATGTCTAAGTATCAGTCCAACAGTATCAATATCGAAAAGAAAGAGTGTTGAAGAGAAGTGGGCACTAAACATGGAAATTTTGGTTCCCCATTCTCTAGATTATACATGGATTTGGTATAATTGTTAAAGGTACAAATTCATTATAGTTGGTTGTACATGCAAGTGACTTCATTTTCATGAAGGATTTGTAAATGGAAGCATATTTTAAGTGTTTTTATCGAGGTAGTTAAGGAGTAAAGTTCTATCAATTTTATTGTAAAAAGGTTTGAATATGTGTTTATTTTTTTACTCTTCTATAAGAAAATAAAAATACTTATTTTTTTCCTCTATTCTATGTTTTTGTCTCTTCATTCCAACTGTTGATCGGTCCTGAATTCTTATTGATGGAAGTTTATTTAGTATTTTTTTATGCATACAAATAAGATTGAGGCTTCCTCCATAATGAATATAAATTTTATTTCAATGCAGGCCGAAATTCAAAATGTCTCTAACCATTGTTGAGAACTATCACTCCAAAAGAAACTCTTATTTCATACAAGTACATGCTACGTTGTCATGTCTATTTTCCATTTTCTTGAGGGATGCCTTGGTATAAATATTGTTAAAATAGATGGAAACTACATTTTGATACTATATAACAATACGATACTCTTAGATTACATCTGTCTGAATTTTTTTAGTGCACTTTACTTACGTACATAGTGTTGACCATAAATAGTTTGGTGCCTCCCCATTGGAGACTTTGATTTATGTTGAGAATTTCTGAATTTTACTAGCGCATGGCATATTTCTCAAAAGGCTTTGATACTTTTGTCAATAATATTGACAATGTATTTGTGAGCATAGTCAATTCTTGTATATTGTACTTTCTACTTGCTAGGTCAATTATAATTAAAACTGGGTCAGCTTCTTACGACAGGGTGCAATGGTAAGGACTCCGTGGTCTCAATCCCCACAATTGCCACCCCCGGTCTTAAAAACTACGAATCAGCATATAAAATTCTTGACAACAAAGCTGCAAGACTTGAATACATCGGCAATAAGTATATGAAAATCTTATTGCGAATAAACAGGTGATAGCAAGTTGAAATTTATGTCAAAAGAACTTTGCATTTGTTAGGGAAAAAAAGAAAAAATTACATCGACTAATTAAAAGTTTAAGTCTATTTAAAGCATATAAATTGGGAATATAAAACCCTAGAATTTCAGAGTATAGTTTTATGCCAAGGACTTGCATTTGAGTTCCAATTCTTTCATTTTGGCCCTCAGTTGATTAATTCCTGCAAGCCCATTCGCATCCAGACATTCCTCAGCAGCTTCCAGGGTTTTGATGATACCTTGTGAAATGCATGGCTCCATCATCTCAGTGTTCCTCGCATCTAACGCCCTCTTTTTCATGTTGCAAATAAAACACTCAAGTTTGTATTTTGCGACATGCTTCTCCAGGGCTTCCTCGTCCTCCTTACGAAATCTCTGTGCATCACATACCATTCTGTCAATCTCTTCCTTGCTCAGTCTCCCACCTTCATTAGTAATGGTAGTCCCATTCCTTATATTCCCGTTTTCCTTGTCCACCGCCGAAACTTTCAGAATTCCATCGGCGTCTATATCAAAGCAGACTTTAATTTTTGGCACTCCACATCGTTTAGGCGGAATTCCAGACAGTTGGAATGTTCCCAGTAAATTGTTGTCGGCAACGAAAGATCTCTCGCCTTCGTGAACTGGGAAGTTTAAACTGGTTTGATTGTCGTATGTGGTGGTAACTGATGACTCTTTCCCGGTAGGAATGGGAGTATTTCTGGGAACAACCACACACATCACCCCCTTTCCTAGTGAAATCCCAAGACTGAGAGGAGTGACGTCCATCACCACCAAGCGGACTTCATCCTTGTTCAACGCTGCCGCGTAAACAGCAGCACCATAAGCTACGGCTTCGTCCGGATTCACAGTTTTTGAGAGTTTCTTACCATTGAAGAATTCCCCAAGTAATTCCTGCAGCTTTGGTATTCTGGAGGAACCCCCAACCAATACGATATCTTCGATCTCATACTTCTTCAAGTTAGCGTCGTCCAAGCATTTCTTGACGATCTCCATGCACTTATGAAAAAAATGAGCGTTAAGTTCTTCAAACCTTGCCCTACTAATTTCTGTATGGAAGTCCCGTCCTTCATAGAGGCAGTCTATATCAATTACGGTTTGTGTTACAGAAGACAAAGTTCTTTTTGCCCTCTCACATTCTGTGCGAAGTCTCCTAAGAGCTTTGGCACTTGTCGACACATCCATCTTGTATTTATTTTTTAACTGCTCAACACAATAATCAACAAGTCTATTATCAAAATCTTCCCCTCCCAAGTGCATGTCCCCTCCCACGGCTTTTACCTCAATTTTACCTGTTTCTACAGTGACAATGGAAACATCAAAGGTGCCGCCGCCAAGATCAAAAACTAAGACGTTCTTTTTCTGGCCTTGAGGCGCGTTAAATCCATAACAGATTGCTGCTGCTGTCGGTTCATTGATGATGTGCATGACATTAAGACCTGCGATTTTACCCGCATCTTTGGTAGCCCTCTTCTGAGAATCACTGAAATAGGCAGGAACAGTAATTACAGCTTTGTTCACGTCGCACTTGAGGTACTGCTCGGCTATCATCTTCATTTTTGTGAGCACAACAGACGAGATTTCCTCGGCAGCGAATAATTTCTTTTCACCTTTATAAGAAACTTCGATCATGGGTTTGTCATTTTCCCCTGCCACAAGAGTGAAAGGCCAGAGTTTCATGTCCGCCTGCACTAAAGGATCACTGAATCTTCTTCCAATGAGTCGCTTGGCATCAAAGATGGTGTTGGCAGGGTTAGTAGAAATTTGGAACTTGGCAGCGTCTCCGACAAATCTTTCATGGTCGGTGAAGGCAACCATAGAGGGAGTAGTTCTGTTTCCCTGATCATTAACAATAATTTCAACCCTGTCATGTTGCCAAACACCTACACAGCTGTAAGTGGTTCCCAGATCGATCCCAATTACTTTTTCTTTGCCCTTTCCGACCATCTTATTTGCTCCCTCTTTTTATCCCTGTTAATTCAACATGCCAATTTAACCCTTCAAATAGAAACTTCCAGGAACTGAACTACTATCCGTACAATAGAGATCCAAAATTCCTAGGACTACAATTACAAACTTCGCTCATACATACCCAAAATAAAAAGCGCTTCATGTAATACGTACCTTACCTTGCTCTCTTCGTCGTCCTCTGGTTCGCCACGCACTTTCAACTGCGCTAGATCATAATCGATGGCAGCAATACAAGTTCTTCCTTTTTATCTTTATCCGTATCTATGAATATCGAAAAGATGACTAATCTATAAATATAGATGGCTAATTTTATTTTTTAAAATTGTTTTTAAATATAACTGATTTAGACGTAATTATCGAACACGTCTATCTCCTCTCAACTAAAAACAAAGACATTTAAGTATTTAAATATTAATAGGACTTTTGTGTGTGATAATAGTATTATACGAATGAATCAACCTAATCCATGGCCGCAGAAGAATTCCATGCACCTACAATCGTTGAAAAATAGTTTCTTATATTTGGCAGTTCCGTGTTTCTATACAGTTTTATATTTGGCGGTGGAGATAATTTTGGGATAGGGATTATTATTAGTTGGTCAACTTGAGTCAGCAGGAAAAAGCAAGCGCTTGTGGAATAGTCTATTTTTATTTTTAGGTTTTGTTAAAATATTTGTGGTACAAGCAAGTGTTATGTTAAAGAAGTGTACTTCTATATAGTTGCATGTTTTCTTATTAAAGATTGTGCTAATATTAATAACATCATTTTCATGAAAAGTTTAATGTAGAGTTTGGTTAGAAAGCCACAAATTGCTAACATTGGAGTAGATGGACTTGAATAGCCAAGGGATGGTATAATTAAAAGTTCGAAGATAAGATTGCACTATATTTTGTTTTAAGTCATGTTACTTGTAGCTCTTAGAAGAGTAAGTGTCGTTCAACACTAGAAGGTTGTTATCATCGAGAGTGGTTAGTGTAGAGTAGGTTGAAAGTTTAAAGAATTCTAGGAGCGGGTCAAATCTTGTAAGGGAGATAGTAGTATGGATTATCACCAGGAGGATGCAAGCTGGAACATGAATAAGTTTCCATGCAACTCAAGAAGGTTACATATACTAGATAACGATGGAATGTTATACGTAAATCTAGTTTTAGAGCCTTGAACAAGGTATATTATATTTGTAAGATGGTTTCAAGTTGATATAATCATTTTGGCTTTGGAAAGTTTATTACCCGAAAGGGGATTTTTACTAAAACAATATGGTGTTAATATTATTGTGCATATTTGTGCCCGTAGACACCTAAATCCGACTATGCAATTGTGTGTAAATAGTGGGTGTTACATATCATTAATTGACTGAGATGAAGGGGAATGTTAGCTAATTAGTGGCAAATCACTAATTTTAACGAAATTGATGGGAACGGCGATAAATGGTGCAATTTTAGTACTAAAATTGCACCATTTATCGCCGTTCCCATCAATTTCGTTAAAATTAGTGATTTGCCACTAATTAGCTAACATTCCCCTTCATCTCAGTCAATTAATGATATGTAACACCCACTATTTACACACACAAATACAACACTATGAATACCGGAATAGTTTATTTTTTATTTTTATGTTTTTTTAATTATTAATTTTACTTGCATTGTTTTTTACACGACACCACAAGACAACGCAACATATCTCTTAAGACAACGTAAAACACATGATATGCTTGCACAACCCTTATCCCATATAGATAACAAGAATAATGAATGATGCACACAAAGGCCACCTTTTCTAAAATGACAAGACACAACACAATGATTGGACTTCATTATGACTCCCGTATAGGCACCATCCATGGCAACATTTTCCCGGTTTACATATTTATTACATTCATATTTCGATATTGATCTTATTTGATTAGAAATCACTTATCAATTATTGTATAACTAGACTTCATTATCTTTACCATATTTAACATTTCACCTATAGTTATCCCACCTAAATTTTTCTTGTTTCCCTCATCACATAAGAAGGATGTATCTAGATTGTTAATAAGAACATATATTCCCACATGAGCCACTCATGTTTGTTCTAAGGGCTTTTCTTTTAAGTTGCACAATTGGTTGGTTTAGCAACTTATCGCAGTTGTCACAAGGAAGGTTCACATGAGACCAAAAAGGTTTAATAGTTCAAGAGTGAATATATTACACATTCTTTTCATATTAGCATTTAATTAATAAGGATACTCGATTCATACTTTAAGTAAGTAAAACTAACCGTGTATCCTATCTTCTTCACTAAATTTCTTCATCATCAAGGCACTTAACAGGTAGGATTTTACACTTAACCAAATTTGGATTCCTGGGTAATAAGTATTAGATGCATGATATTAGAAGAAATTCAACTATAAATTTTACCCACCTTGCTAAGGTCACAATTAGAGTGATTGAACACCGTTATCTCAAAAATAATCTTGTAACTTTAGGTACATTTGACACGTCTAGTCAATCTGACACTATTGTTTGAGAGGTCGGGGTTAAATCGTGTTTATACTTAATGTTCTCATGTGTAGGTATATAAAACATAGGGCTTGTTTGAATCATTTAGAATCATCTTAAAATGATTTCACTTAATTTAATATAATTAGAGTTTTGAAATTTGTTAAGTAACCCATTTGATAATAAGGACATTTCCATGCTTGTGATCCCACTAGTTCTCGTCCTAGGAAATTGTCTGAAAAATAAGATCACCTAGTTTCGCAACATACATCCTGCATTATGCATTAGGAAAAGCGGGGAACAAGGGGAATACTCCTTCATTTAAAGGATTACGGTTCACATTAAATATCACACGCTATTGATTTATTCCCTCGCCATAAGATGGTTTAACACATTACATGAACGATCTAAAATTCTCTTTCCTCCTAGCACACCAATTATGGTTACATTCCCACAAACTAATCATACAATAAGATTTTTTTAAGTTTAAAAAATAAATCTTAGTATTGCACCGTAAAACCCAAATGATTGGGTATCAAGTTCTTTTCTGATCACAACTCTTAAAGATGACTTCCAAGTTTAGTTGGCGATCTTCTCCAGTCAACAAATATGTCATTTATAGAGGATTTTACACTATGCTTAATGTTGGTTTCTCATACCATTATACCTTAAAATAATAACATTATCGTTGCTACACACACAATTACCCAATCCTAGAAGGGTACCACATACTGTAGAAAATGTTTGACCATGTTGTTCCTAACCATTGGGTTCACGACGATGTCGCTAAGCATACAAGCTATGATGATAAACTAAAACTTGTGATCTTACTTATTAAATCTAGAGGGTGTTATCAAGTGTAAGGATTTTAGTTCATCAGAAGGTTTAAGGTTTATATGCTAAGAGAAATCAAACAGGAAGAGTAGTTATACACAAATATTATACTAGGCTTGACCGTTTTGTTTAGATCTCTTTATTAAATTTCAAAATTAGAAACACAACATACCAATTATTTAATCATCAATTGTACACTTGAATTTTACTATAATCTATTAATTTCAATATTGTTTAACACTTTTATCCAACTTTTTACAATACAAATTTTGGACTCAAAATAAAACCCATATATAGATGAAAATTTCTCTTAAATACTAGCATCTTAAAAATGTTACAAAACTTCATTAATAAACCTTTCAATACTTTGCAAAAAATGTTGAACTATCCTCTACAATGGCACTTAACATATATATCCAACCCCCTTTTTACCATATGTAAATTTGAATCAAAAGTAACACCTATAGTTAAATGCATAATTCCCAAAGCACCCTAAAAACTAGCATCTCATTCATATTATCAAATTTCAATAAATGAATTTACTGTAACATAGAAATACATAAGATATTTCTTTCCAGTAACATATATAAAACTCTAAATAATATACAATGAATTACAACCACATTTTTTTGCCATCTTACTTGCACCCTGCAAAACCATGTGAGCATGAAATCAACGATAAATCGTTAGCATGGTATCCACCTAGATCTAGCATAATTAAATTTTTAGTTTCCATTTACATAATAATAATTATTCACATTCTAAGGGAGAGGGTTAGAGACACATATTCATTTCATTTTATTTCACTTCATTTCTTAACCAAGGAGAGAGAAAGAGATGGGGAGAGAGAGAAGAAACTACTATTTTTCCAAAAGTTTAATTTCACACATCAAGTCACTTGATAGAGTTTCAAATAGTTAGTTACAAGTGTCAACAAGTTTCCATGGGGTTTGGTAACCCGACGGGGCTCCTAAAACTTTCCTTTTTACATTTTCCTGCTAGTTGTAAAAATGTTTAATTTAGGCTCGGAGGCTAGGAAACCACTTTCAAACGTTGTCTTATAGTGAGGAAACATACCATGGGTAAGTTTTTTACATCTCCTCCTATACAGCCAAGAATTCATAGGAACTGACGGAATTTAGAATTGTCAAATTGTTTACAATTAGCAGTCAGTTTTCTGAGGCCATTGGTCGTAATTGACCTAGTTGAAAATGATCAAAATTTAGATCGAGGGCTTAGAAAACCACATCCAAAATTATGGTTTAATTCATGAATCTGCAACGAGAAATTCCTACAAGATCCCCTATATATGGAGAATTCACCAGAGTTAACCGGGATGAAAATAGCAAATGGTTTTCAAACGGTGGCAAGTTTTCTGGAGCCACCAGTCGTAATTGGTCAAGTTTGACCTAGTCAAAGCTACGATCAGAGGCTTACGAAACCCCATTTCCAAACTAACTAGTAATGTGCTCTTCCCCAAACCAAAGGTTCCAAGTAATTGTCTAGTCAAAATACTAGACATTTGCTAAGGTGGATCAGGATTTTGTTGTTTAGGGTCCAAACGACGAGTCGATACAAAACCTAAGTTTTCAATTTTAACAACTTCCTAGCAGTGCAAAACGTGATAAGAGGTCTCTTAGAGGAGTAGCGAAGAGAGTACAAATGGTCAATTGGGGTCAGTATAATGCTTGATGTGACTCCTCCCCATAACGTGGAGCACATACAATGCTTGGCACCTATTTTTTGGGGTTCCGAAGGTGGTGTTACGAGAGTCTTTAAAAATCACAATTTAACATAATTTTTTGAAGGGACGATAACTAAGATATTTACGACAAACTCTAACTGAACTAGCCCACTCGAGGGGACATGTGGCTATTCATTTGTGCATATCCTGTAACCATTACAGTCAACGAGGCCACCTAGTTTTGTTAGGCATTCTTCCACACTTGCAGGTACATATCTATCAGATTGCACTTGTAACTACAAAATCTGATAAAATTAGTCTATCTTTTATGCTTATATGCATGTCTATACCCTTATTTTAGAGCTCACATTTTGACACAGGAAAATGTAAAGTAATCAGGTTACTGGAGTATATATTAATATCAATTGAGAAAAACACCTTTATACTAAGACATGTGGTACAAAATTATGCAAGATAGTTTCTATAAAGAATAAAATAAATTCAAATTTAATGAATTCAATGATATATGCATTCCAAGTATATATAGATGACATTTATCCATATCTCTAACCATTTATAATGATTAGTTAAGTCTTATGTCCAAATACTTAGGTTAGTTGTTATAGTTATTATAAAGAAGAAATTAAACTCAAATTGAATTAATTCTGGCAATGAGGTATGCACCTCAAGTATATATACATGACATTTAAGAAACCTAACCAGTTTACAAGGATCAATTAACATCATGCCAACATTACATACCAATAGTATGACTAGGTAGGCCCATATCGAGCTACACAATATAGGCCTAACATGGACCCAAAGGGCTCCTAAACATGATAACTCATTGGGTTCTAAATTGATGCATGAATGTCTAGGGTATGAAAATCAATATGGTATCAACCAAAAAGATGTGTTTATGTGTATTTTGTGGATTCTGTCTATTTCCTTTTTGTTGTATGTTCAAGTAACTTTTCTACATTTTTTGAAAACTTTTGAATTCCAACAAGGCCTCATGATCATATGACAGGTTTTGTCATCAAACAAGGATAAGTCAAAGTGTTCCGCAAAGGATAATGAAACAAGTAGTTAATGTAAGAGACAACTGCAAAACCAACGATCTTCATTCTTGATTAGTTGTGAAGCCATCACTTTGCATTAATTAGTGATTGTGAAATTGATGATGTACATTAAGTGAAGTTTTTGGTCACAGTTATTGCATAGTATAGTAGCAATCCACAATGATTATTGTTTTCATTTGGAGTGTTTTTTAGGAAAGGAGGAATTCAAAGAGGCACTCAAGAAGATAAAAAAATCACGTGAAATATTGAAATCAATTAGTGGATGCTTGCTAGAGAGCATGGTACCAGTATAGAAAGTAGAGAGGGGTAGAGAATCAAGTCCAGTACAAAACAAGATAAACATTGTATGCTTCTCTTCTTTGCATTTGTAAAGATCTATAATTTTGTGTCCCCAAAATTAAAAAAAGTTGTTTGTGATTGGTCTCTTGTGTATCTGTGTGTGGGTGTTTATAGTTAAGTGATTTGCACAACGATGCATAGAAATGGTTGTTCAATTAACACCCAATCCATGGCTACATCATTTGGTATCAAAATAGGTTGTACCCTTTCTAGTGTGAGTTGAGAACATGTTAGGTCCCTACACAGTTGAGCATGTGAAGCTCAAGTTGAGTTCATTACAAATCGAGAAGAATCATGCATTGTTGCAGTTGAGCTACCATTGAGGTAGGAAAATGGCACACAAAAGAATACATCTTGGAAGAAGATGATAAGTGTCGATATTTGTAGTATTGAAAAATTCATTGAGAGGAGTAAAATACAAATTGGATGTGTTGCCACTGAAATGTGTGCACCCGAGTAAGATCTAAAAAGTTGAAGGACTTTGATTATCTTAACAAAAACATGGGGATGTCTACAAGGTGTGGGACGTTAACCTTTGAGATAAACCTTCAAAGAAGGCCAACTCCATATACTAATTACATACTGCTAACACTACTGTAAACACTAACCTACTTATTTTCAGGGAAAGGGGTAAAAATACATGACAAACGGCGATGATAACACCAAGATGAAAGTGGATCAACCTCCAAATGATTTTAGCAAGTGAGAAGAAAATAAACAGATCTAGAGGGAAAATATAAGCCACAACTAAAACATACATCTAAATAAAATCCTCACTCTAAACCTTGAGGCACATTGAATCATAACCTAGCAAATGCAATACACAATAAACCATGGAAAATAAAGAGGTAAAGAAAAAGTTAACACAAAGAAAAAGAGTAAATATAAGCCACAAGCACATTTTTATTAACAATTAAAGTATACATAGTCTAGTGTCAACACAAGCCAAGGTGATCATTCATTTACAAAGCTTAACCAAAGGTTAGAGTCACTAAGAAAAATAGGTTTCCAAAAGAGTAGACAAACCTTTCTTTTAAGGAAAGGAAACTCCTTTACTATAGTTTGAATTGCACATATATAGAAGAAGGACAAGAAAAAAGAGAAGAGAAGAAGGGGATGAAGAAAATTCTAAATGATATCCCTTTCTTCATCCTTATCCAAATAAGGGGGATCAGAAGGCTCGTGGCAGTTTGAAATATGCTCTATAACATACTCATCCAAAACCACTGCTCAAGCATATTATGAGGATCCTTATAAGTGATAATGATCATGACCCATAACCATGGATTATAGTCTAGAAGATGGTCTGTAAAAAACTTATAACAAAGACCTCCTGGTATAAAGAAACTAATTTATCACACCATTATTATCAGTCCCCTTGATTTGAGAAATGTTTTGAAGCCAACACCAAGTATAATGAAAGTTCAACAGATAGTCTAATGTGATATTGTCATGCCCACATTTTACACACATAAATACAACACTAAAAATACTGAAATGATTTTTTTTAACTTACAGTGTAGTATGCATGACACTACATGAGACCACTAGGACAACACACAACATAATATATGCTTACACAAACAATCACCCACATAGATAACATGAAAACATGTGATGCACGACAAGGTCACACTTTTCTTTAAAGGACAATGAACAACATAAAAAATTCAACAATAGTATAAAATTATAGGTAGGACCTTCCCACGACACTATGTTGTTATAATTACACTTTTATTACCATGATGTTTCATTCTTTAACATAAGTTCTAGAAAGGCTTATAACATGTAAATCATACAATCCTTATCTTTTTTTTTCTATATTTCCTTTACGCCGTTTAACATTTAACTTACTATGTATCTCATTAAATAAGGATCATCTACATTAGTTCAATTACTTGTTTAGTTCGCTCGTTCATTAATAGGGTATTTATTTGCACATAAGACTACTTACCTACACACATGGATACTAGGTGACATCCATAAGATTAACTCCTAAGGGCATGCATCTTGATCTTATTTATACCTCGGTTACACAATGGAAAAAGTGTAATCCCAATTGAGGTGAAATTCAAATTATTTCATAGCATTATTTAATAGTAACAATACACTCTTTTCATCTTCAAGATATTACAACAAACTATGTAGGTTAACTAATTATGTTGTATCATTCTCAATTCATAATCCGTTGCTCTAATTAGGAAATCATATTTTCACAATCATATTGCGCATGGAAGGTTACATTGCACATGTCATCCCATTATAAATATTTTCCCTTAAATTTAAATGATGAATTTCACATTTTAGGCTACTTCTATTTCATCATCTTAAGGGTTCACTCTCAGTAGCAACGAATAAATTACATGTTTCTACCATATTTTCTACTTCCTGAGTGATCTAGATTTAATATGTTCCTAACTATGCAAATGGTTCTACTAACTTTTATAAGTCCAACTAGAGTAAAATATCCTTATCTCACAAGACCTTGGCTTCAGTGGAAGGTCATCCCACCACCACTTCGACAAGGTTCATTTTATTAGTTGTCATTACACATCGGCTGTTTAATCCAAATGTATGTAAACAATATAGGGATGTGATCATGCATCGTATTTGTTTTTTTCTAATCAGGTTAAGTTAGTATCGACCCACTGGTCAATATTTACTTATTACATTCAGTACATAGTACGTACAAGTATTAGAGCAAGATGGAGTAGTTCATCATCTTAAGCGGTTAAGTTTTACATTAGAGCTTACACAACATGGTTCTCATAACGTACATCACCAACACAGATGGTGGTTAACACACGATTTACCAGAGGATGATCTTAAATATGGTCACCTTTCTCCAAGGTATATCACAATCATTAAATCCATGGGTTATATTTTCACCACATTAATACATAACTGCACCCAAAGTTAGAACAGTTTCACAATTAGACTCTCATACGTTTCGCCATATGCCCCTAAATCATGACATGAACCATCACATATTACATAAATTATTTTTATGATGAACATGATGTCTAACATTACAACATATAGTAAATTGCAATACAACGTGATGATACACTTGTTTCTTCACAACACAGTGATGACATCACTATACAATCCAATTCACTATACACCAATATTTTTATACAACACATCAACACACCTACATATAAGAAAATGTCAAAATTCTCCAACACTCCATAATCCATAGTAACATTCCTTTCACAAAAAACAAGGTGGTACATTACACATGAATTCCTCATTGAATCCATGAAAAGGAGAGATAATACTCTCATCTCTAACACATCAACATGATAAAAAATACACACTAAGTGACATGCACAACATGTGTGTTCATAATATCACAATTAGTACATTGTTCACATATAACTTATATCACATTATTCTTCCAATCTCCACCACCACCACCATACAAAACCATCACAAATACAATGTATCCCAAACGTTCAAGAGCATGAACCTCTATTCTGATACCAAATGTAACGCCCACTCTTTACACACACAAATATGACACTATGAATACATGAACAATTTTTTTTTTTGCTTTTTTCAATTTACATTGTTATTTACACGACACCACAAGATAATGCTAGGTATCTCTTAAGACAATGTAAAACACATTAGATGTTTTCACAACCCTTATCCCATATAGATAGCATGAATAGCGAATGA
This sequence comes from Taxus chinensis, assembly GCA_019776745.2. Lineage (NCBI taxonomy): Eukaryota > Viridiplantae > Streptophyta > Pinopsida > Cupressales > Taxaceae > Taxus > Taxus chinensis. The sequence continues at coordinate 698,314,754 of CM034154.1, read as the reverse complement.
TGTACATAAAGGCCATCTTTTCTCAAATGAGAAGAGACAACACAATGATTCAACTACATTATGACTCCTGTATAGCCACCATCCATGGAAACATTTTACCTGTTTACATATTTATTAAATTAATATTTTGATATTGACCTTATTTGATTAGAAATCACTTATCAATTATTTAATAACTAGACTTCATTATCTTTACCATATTTAACATTTCACCTATAGTTATCCCATGTAAATTTTGCTTGTTTCCATCATCACACAAGAAACATGTATCCAGATTGTTGATAGGGACATATATTCCCACATGAGCCATTGGTGTTTGTTCTAATATTTTTTATTTTAAGTTACACAATTGGTTGGTTTTGTAATTTATCACAGTTATCACAAGGAAGGTTCACATGAGACCAACAAGAAAGAGTGAATAGATTACACATTATTTTCATATTAGAATTTAATTACTAAGGATACTCGATTCATGCTTTAAGTAAGTACAACTAACCATGTATCCTATCTTCTTCATTAAATTGCTTAGTCATCAATGCACTTAACGGGTATGATTTCACACTTAACCAAATTTGGATTTCTAGGTAATAAGTATTAGATGCATGATATTAGGAGACATTCAACTAAAAAGTTTACCCACTTTGTTAAGGTAACAACTAGATTGATTAAACACCCTTATCTCCAAAATCATCTTGTAAATCTAGGTACATTCGACACTTCTAGTCAAGCTGACACTATTGTGTGAGAGGGGATTAAAGGGTATTCACACTTAGTATTCTCATGTATAAGTATATAAAACATAGGGCATGTTTGAATCATTTACGTTCAGCTTGAAATAATTATGCTTAATTTTATTTAATTAGTGTTATGAAGTTTTTTGAGTAACCCATTTGATAATAAAGACATTTGTATGCTTGTGAGTGATCCGAAATTAGACCAAAATTTTTATCTACTCGATATCAGACCCTTGTAGGCTTATCAATTTTCTGTTTAATTTTTACCCCATTAAAATCAACTGAAAAATAATGCAATAAGAATGACACTTTGTAATAGCATTAATTACCGAGTTCAGTAATTGCCTACGTCTCCGAGTTCTTTCGAACCATTCCACTAGTCAAAACTTACAAGTTACAATAGTACTTTCACAAGAAAACCTAATGGAAACTATTAAGAACTTTCTTAGAAGAATAACCAGACCTTTAGATGACAAGGGTGAAATATAACACTCGACTTCCCCTTTTCTGGCATATTCAGCAAGCTCTATGGCACCCGATCCACTGTTTGGAATGCTTGGAATCTCGATTGGCATTCCAGACAGTTCATAATGCCCTATGACACTCCGGTCAAAAATCTAGGCTTCACGATAATTTAGTGTGGCACTATGGGCCGATTAGGTAGTATTAAAACTCCTAGTCACAATAATTCCTATTTAAATAAATAGGTCTTCACAAATTTATAATAAGCCTAAAAAAATAGGTCTTATAAAAATAACACTCTTCTCCACTCGCTCAGGCAATATTCCTCAAGCTATGGATTTGACCTTCCGAAGTTGTGTGTGTGTGTGTACAATGGAGAGGGGTTCCCTATTTATACTAAAATAGGGCCCTCAAAATAATGCTTTAAAATTTATCTAAACGCTATCATTAGCCAAGCCATGGCATGGGGATGAGTTTATTATCCCATATTGGGCGGCATACATTTTTAAGTGGATTCAATCCCACATTTGATGAAGGGAATCCATAATTAGGCTTTATCAATGCCTTTTCCATGCATGTATAGTGGTCATGGGACCACTTAAGGCTTACCGCCCCTCCTCCTTCTCACGTGGAAGTTTCCACGCATGGGATTTGTTTGCCCCACCACTTATCCACCACGTGGATTTAACATAACATGGGGGTTGGCAGATTTACATGGCCAAGTGGTGGTCACTATGTTTAATGCACCCATTGTGTGGTCCAAGTGGCTAGCAAGTTGAACATGCCACTATGTGGCGAGTTGGAGGCTAATGGGTTAATATTGACCCCATGCAATATAGTTGATCTCAATCAGCGTGGATAGCTCGCCGAGCTAAAATATAACTCGGTCCTTGCATGACTCAGCTAATAGCTCGACGTCGATCCTCAATAGAAAAATTGATCATATTCAATTCGTGTTGGCAAGCTACGTGGTGGTAAGACACGTGGTGGCTTGAGGACCCACCATGTCAGCGATAATACCATAGTCCTCACGGCAATCGGGCTCCCCTTCATAATAAAAGTTAAGCCTCTTGCTCCCACAAGCTAAATCATTTTGCAATTGTGGAAGACCGGTGGTAAAAACTCCTCCAATTTTTCCAATGCCTTTTTTGCCATGTGTCGCAGTGCTATTGGTCCACTATTGACATGTTGACCATATTTGAATTTCTCATTAACTGAACTATGACCGGACATAACTAGAGATCCCAATGTTCGTTTTTCGTGTTCTCATAGTCATCATAAAGCTCTCAAAAATATATTCTACACTTCCATAATTTAGGGATGTTTAGGGAACTATTGATATAAAAAATGATCCCCTGATCACACCTCCCCATTAAGAAAGGATCTGTCACCCAAAAATCTTATATTGGAACATTTTTCAATCATGTCCTAAATCTAAAAAGTCTACTGCCACCTTGGAAGTACTATTGTAGTAGAACCATGGGTTTTTTCCTCTAAAAACTTCTCACTTCAGCAAATTTGTTCTGATCCTGGAACCTGTGGGTTATGGGCCCACGATGCTTCTGTCGCATCGCTCTGATATACGAAGAAGACCTCCACGCTTCCGCTGTATGGTGCTAAGTTTCTAAATGAAACCTCAATGCTCCTATTGTACAGTGCTAAGCTTCTAGATATCTGGTCCAACAAGGATCTTCTTTGACTCTATAACACAATTCCTGGCTCCTAGTTGATTCCACAAAATCCAAACTGGTTTGAAGGAATTCCATGTTACGTAGAACTATGATTGATCCGACGTCAATAATGGATAGTGAATTGTCCCTTTTCAAACCTCAACACCTCCAATGCATGATGCTAAGCCTATTTCAAGACCTCAATCCTCCAATGCACGATGTTAAGTCTAATGATCAACTACCATTCGAATGTGCGGTCACAATGCCTTAACACCGAATGAAATTATGAGCTAATCTTTTGAGAGATCCTTTTGGTTGACAAACAATATCAGGTACCATTCTTCTAGATTCCCATGATGGCCTCTTCACATAATGAAGTTCTGACCCAATGTCAATGCTAACGGTGATTCAACTACCATTTTTTTGCACGGTCACAATGCCTCTACATAGAATGATGATCCAAGATGATTTATCACGAGCTCAAAAATGGTGACTCCATCCCCATTATACGGTTACTACCTCTACATGGTACAAAGCTTCCAATTGATGATGACTATCAGGTACCACTCTGCTGCATGGTCATAATGCCTCTACACAGAATAAATTTTTGACTTGTTGTTAGATGTCAATGGTGTTCAACTACCATTGTGTTGTATGGTCATAATGCCTTTACACATAATTAAGTTCCGAGCAAACACTAGTGAGCTCTACTATCTGCACATGGCTGGCAAATCTCCAAGCTTATAAATATGAGTTAAATCCTATAGCCAAGCTATAACAGGTACTCACAAGCTAATTATGAGATATGTTTCAAATATTAATCAAATTTTCTAAGTAAGAAAATCCACTGAGTATGGTAAACCTTTCTCTCAAAAATTTCTCAAAAAATCAAATTTCCAAACAAATAATGCATACTTTTCATCAATCTGAATTATGCAATATATAATTGAAAAATTGTTGACGTACCCATTTTAAAGAACTTTCACTTTCAGGTATTAGCTTTACCTGGGTTGAATTTTCAACTAGTAGTGCAGTAGGAAATTCCTTTGCATTTACAATAGGAATCCATTCCATCTTTGGCTTGCCATTACTCTGATGGTGAGATGGATGTTGTTTCCAGAAATTTTCCACTGGGTGTCCATTCCTCTGGAAATGAGCACAAAAATTCCTCTAAATATCATTCTTCTGGGATGAGGAAATATTTCTACCATTTCTCGACTCTGCATGACGAGATTGGTCTTTCTGATTTTCTTTGTTCCTTACAAATGACATCAAATTCTTCATCAGTGTCATTCTCTTCCAGCATCTGGCCACAGAATGATTATGAAATCCACAAAAATTACACAGAAAGGAATTTCACATCTTCTAAAAATCATAACCATACTTCTTAAGTTGAAAAAGTGGATCAGAAGTTTTATTGTGCTTGTGATTATGGTAAGAAACTAGAGGTGGAATCTCATTACCTCTTCACTGATTTCTCTTACCACATCCTACCTGTGATGACGAAGCACAACTTTCCTCTTAGAATCTTCTTGCAGGACTAGTGGGGTATTCACTTTGCTTTTGGAAGCTTGTCTTTCTTCAGCGTTCTTAGAGCATTCTCCAATATCCATTCTTGCACTGGAAAAACCCAAACCTGTAAAATGAGGACGATCCTTAACATGTATTGGGTTAGCAATGCCTTGGCCATTTTTACCAAGGCCTCTTCCATAAAATCCCATTTTATGTAATAATTTAGATCTAATGCCTCTACTATTCTTTTGAAACAAACCAAAGACTTTATTACCTGAATCCAAAACTAAATGGGAGGAATAAGAAGATTCCAGTGGTGAACAAATTATAGTGCAATCATCTGCCATAGTCTCTGCATCTGAAGTTGAAGGTATTTCCTTTGTTTGATCACCAAATTCTGACCTTGCCAAGAGCTCATCCTTGGTTTGTAGTTCTGATTTCAAGCGAGCATTCTCCTCTTCCAAGGACTAATAAATTTATCGTAGGAGAGAGTTCTCTTCCTGGATTTGGTGATTATATGCTTCTATTTCATCGAGCTTTTCCTTTTTAGACATCTTTCCCATAGTGAACCTATACCCTGTTCACACAAATTGAACCAATTACAGCAACTTAAAGCCATCACTCTGTTAATAAGATTTATTGAAGAAAAAATGGAGCTAAACTAGCTCTGATACCAAACTTGATCTGAAAATAGACCGAAACTGTTATCTACTCGATATCAAACCCTTGTAGGCTTATCAATTTTCCGTTTAATTTTTACCCCGTTAAAATCAACTAAAAATAATGCAATAAGTATGACACTTTGCAAAAGTGTTGATTACTAAGTTTGGTAATTGCCTACGTCTCCAAGTTCTTTCAAACCGTTTCACTAGTCAAAACTTGTAAGTTACAATAGTACTTTCACAAGAAAACCTAATGGAAACTATTAATAACTTTCTTAGAAGAATAACCAAACCTTTAGATGACAAGGTTGAAATATAGCACCTGACTTCCCCTTTCCTAGCGTATTCGGAAAGCTCTATGGCACCGGCTCCACTATTCGGAATACTACGGATCTTGATCGGCCTTCCAGATGCTTCGTAATGCCCTATGGAACTCCGGTCAAAATTGCAGGGTTTACAATAATTTAATGTGGTGCTATGGGTCAACTAGGTAGTATTAAAACTCCTACTCACAATCATGCCTATTTAAATAAATAGGTCTTCACAAATTCATAATAAGCCAAAAAAAAGGTCTCATAAAAATAACACTCTTCTCCACTCTCTCAGGCGATATTCCTCAAGTTATGGCTTTGAGATTTTAAAGTTGTGTGTATGTGTAAAATGGATAACGGTACCTTATTTATACTAAAATAGGTCCCTCAAAATAATGCTTTAAAATTTATCTAAAGGTTATCATTAGCCAAGCCATGGCATGGGGATGGCTTTATTATCCCATATTAGACGACATACATTTTTAAGTGGGTGATCTGAAAACAGGTTCTTGAAACTAACACTTTTAATCGTTTCAAAGGATCTTCAATTTTAATCAACTTAAAAGGATTTTAGACTTCCAAAAACTGATTAAAATCTTATTTAGGACTGAATTCAAACTGAAATTTTGTTTGTAATTTACTCAAAAATTTAACTGTTTGATCAAAGCCCAAAAGTCAATGTTTAAGATTTAATTGATTTTTCCAAAATTATCAATTCTGATTACCATTGTATCCACATTGTTTTTATGAAATTCAATTATTGCAAATAATGAGAAACTGAAAAATTAAAATTAGAACACAACATCATATTGTTTATAGGGTTCAGAATTCCTACATCCCCGAGTTCGTGGTAAACTGATCCATTAATAATGTTAAAAAATTTAAATACAATGACCTTTAAATTAGCCAATAATGAATCAAAAACCTGTAAAAATGTGTTTCAGACCTTCGAGGGATGCCGATGGAGCTCAATCTTTGTCCTTCACCTTCCTGATCCACTTGTAACAGTGTCTCCCTTTGGTTCTACACCTTCATGTGAATTTAATAGAAAATAACTCCATAACAAAAGCTCCAAATCAGATAAATGATCACATCATCGTTATCACCTCAAAATTTTGAGAAACATTCATATATAACTCGAGATCTAGAAGTGAGCAGAAGTGCCCCAAAATTTCACTTTTCCAAAACTGCCTCCTTATTCCCTTGACACAGACCTGACACTTATCCTCTATAAAGGTCTGCAAGCTCATTTTATAACTTGGTGAGCTTAGTTGGTGGATTGGATGGGTGGATATGCTTTAGAGCCATGAGGTCCAGGGATCACATCCTGCCTCCTACCATTTTTCCGTGGAATCTTCCTCCAAATGGGTAAACATCCCATTTTTTAGTGAGGGAAGAGGGTTTATTTTTGGATAAACCACCCACTATCCTCGTTCCTTGGGCCACATGTATTCCACCTTTTATTACACCAAAAAAATTCATGGATTATATATCCACGTGGAGAAATAAGGGGGAGTTGGTGGATAAGGGTAAATGAGTGACAAGTTTGAAATAAAACAATGTGTGGCTAATAATATTATCCAAAGCACTTAGTATAAAATGCAAAGAGATAAGTCTTAAGCAGCCAATGTGGAGGTGTAACCATATAATGACATGGATTTACATGGTGAATAACTACACAAGTAATACAAAATTCAACCATACCATAATATGATATTACACTAATGAAATATGGCAATACAGACCACTTGTTGATCCTCAATAGGCAAATCAGGTGAATTCGAACTCGAACAACCTTAATTTTTCCTTTTTCTCATTTTTCCACGCGTCGTAGTGCTATTGGTTTCTTATTAACCTCTTGACTAGAGTTGACTTTTCCATTGATTGAACTTTAACTAGACATAATTAGAGCTTAGAGTGTCCGTGTTTTACGTTCTTACAGTCACCGGAAAGCTATATGAAGGATCTAATTCACTGACATATTTTAGGGAGGTTTAGGGAACTTTTGACACTAGAAAATATCCCCTGATCACTCTTCCCTACTAAGTGGGCAATTTGTCAACAAAAAATTGTGTATTAACCCACAAAACATGCTATCTCTTCCTACATTGAAAAAACACATATAATAACCCGAAATAACATTATAAGGTAATAAAATACAAATAGTTGATTAGCTAGTCACATAACCGATCAGATAATAACACCCAATTAAGCTAGTGTTCAACTGAAACGCTAAAACCCTGTCAACTTTACACACAACTGTGAACTGTCATACCCCAATGTAATGTCATCACAAATAATTGAGTAGCTAATAACACCCATTCTATTATGGAAAGACAGTGTTCAACTTTCACTTTGTGATATGACCGATTACTTAAATTGCAATTTCATAAAATAGGTTAGTATACTAGACATCTAAATTGCACATAATTAAGCTAGTGCCCACTGTCCATTTGAAATTGTAACAACTGAAAGTATTCACTGTCTAGAATAAAATATACTATCAACACTCAAAATTATCTATAGTCAACAACTAAATCACCATGAATCTTCCAAAAACATTGTATCACCATCATAAATAATAAGTCATATAATAACACCCATCTGTAATGGAAGCTAGTGTTCAACTGAAACTTTGTGATTATGTTGATTACAACTACAAATATTCACTATCTAGAATAATTAAACCATCAATGCCCAAAAATATCTATAGTCAAAATATGAATCAACGTGAACATGTAAATATTCTATCCATACATTGAATTGTAAAGGGATAAAATATAAGTTATATGCTTACCCGAATTGGTGAACTGCCATAATCTAGAAAATGATCAACTGATGCCTTTACAAACTAGTTTGTTAGTGTAATAAATTTACACCTTAATTACAACCACATATGATAGTTACAAAAATCAAATTTTACCAAAATGAGGGTCCTATAAATTAGTGCAAATAAAACATGTGGATATAACAAGTTTGTCTATTTATTACCATTACAAACAGGTTCCTGAATGGGTCTTACAAGAATCCATAATATTTGCACAAATGACAACACTATAAAACTACAGGTTTCAAAATAGACATTCTAATGATGCCCATCCCTACATACTGTTGTCATAAATGGAATAACCAACCAAAATGTGAGAAGAATAATATGAGTATGATGAACGTATCACTCAAATCTTCTCTATGGATGCTTCCAAATTATTTCAAAGCTAAATATAAACATAGGATCAAATCCCTAAAATATAGCTTTGAAAATGTTTGCATACTATCACCAGTTACTACAATGCAAACATAAAGTTGAGGAATGTTTTACCCATCTAATTACTTGGATTTATCCATTTAGGTGGTTTTACTTCCCCAATACCAGAATGAGAATTTACATGAGTTAGATCAACACATTTTGGTTTGACATTATTTTCCTTTTTAACAACTTTCGAATGTTGCACTAAAGGAACATACCATCACATCTTAACATCATGACCATTCCTTTTACAATGGGAACAAAATTTAACTTCCCTATTTTTAGGAGTCTTACCCATTTTTTTATTCCTTGAACTCTGTCTAGGATAATGATTCCTCTATTTAAGAGAGGTACCGTTTTATCCATTTCTCACCTTACCAGGGAGATATTGGTCTTTAGCACCTACGTTATCATTCACAAAAGGCATTAAATTATTAACCATTGTTTTCCTTTTCCAACAATATGCTACAGAATGATTAGAACCTTCACAAAATGTGCAAGGAAAACCATATTTTTTTCTACAAAAGCTATATTGTTCAAACTGAAAGAGTGTTTTAGAAGTCTTAGGATTTAATTTCCTCTTAGTGCTATTTTTAGTGTAAGTGGGAGGAGGTGGAATGTCATTACCTCATTTACCTATTTTCTTACACCTTTCATTGTTCCTCTTGATGGCGGAATCCTACAATTCTAGTGGCATAGATCCTTGATTGCTAGAAGATTTTCTTCCTTCAGCTGCTTTGGAACTTTCCCCAATTTCCATTTTCCCACTAGAATATCCCAAACCTACAAACCGAGGCTGATCCTCTACTTGTATTGGATTAGCATCAACTTGTTCATTTTACCAAGTCCTTTTTCATTACATCCCATTTAACCATTAGTTTAGACCCAATTCCCCTAGTGTGTTTTTCAAACTGACCCAAAGGAATATATGAAACTGAATGAGAGGAAGAATTAAAATGTGAATAACTTACAATGCATTTTTCTGTCATATTACTTGCATATTCTTTGGATGGCATTCCCTTCTTATGTTCACCTTGTTGCAGATTTTCCAAGAGAGCATCCTTGATCCATATTTCTTCTTGCAACTCTTTAACAAAAACCATCAACTTCTGGCTCGGTACAAGCATTTCATTGACATATTCCTATTTCTTGGTTACAGAGGATTCAGGCTCTAATTTTAACCACACTATTTCCTCTTCCAAGGAATAAACATTAGCTCTTAGGAAAGTTTTTTCATCTTGGAGTTGGTGGATGAATTGCCCATGATTACTTGTTCCTACAAACACAACTTGTATAAAACTGCACACTGGCAAAAGAGGATTATATACTCATCCAATTGCTCCTATTTGGATGAATTGCCCATGATTACTTGTTCCTACAAACACAACTTGTACTTCCAAAACTGCACACTACAAAAGAGGATTAACAAGCCCCAAAATATCTAAAAATATCTACACACTGAAAACTAAAATCAATACTCAAACTGAAGAGTAAGGCAAAACAGTTTTAAACCGGCCGAATCAGCCGAAATGAGAACTTTTGTCCCGGAATTAGGGCGCGAAGGCTAATCCGAAAGCAATCTAACTGCTCTGGGAAATACACAAAACAAATGATCTGGGACGCGAAAAGCCGAAATGGCCGAGGCAGAGGAAGAAAAGTCAACGTTTGACCCGTGGAACTTCAAACGGCCATAACTTTTGACTCAGCTCCGATTTTCATAAAATTGGACTTTCTGGAAAGCACGACGTCCTTACGCCAATGGATTTAATCATATTTACAAGCTCATTCCCGTCAAATACAGAAAACGCCTTCCACTCAAAGGCCATAACTGCATTTCTCAACGAAATCACACAAAATTGGTACCGTTGGATTTAGGATGCTGAATTCAATTTGATTAGAAAATTGAATTAAGGAAACGTTTCAGAACAGTGTTTTATTTGGTAGCTGGGAGTGCAATTAAGAGGCATGGTCATCCTTCTTTCTCTGCTGCAGCACATGGGACAGTATGGGGAGCCTTTTGCAAAATGTATATTTCACTCAATTTAATGCCTCTTAATGGTTGAAGGACAGAATTTCCATTTTCCCTTCTCTTCTCCTTCTCAAAAATTGGAGTGTTGGGCATTGTATTTTTGGGTAGCAAAGCTCTCAGATTGTTGCATTGTAGTTTTTGGTGATCCAGGCCCTTATCTTGTAATAGACTGAACTGTGCATGATAAAATACCAGTTGTGGATGTATCTTCCCCTGCTGTGTTTTCTTGCATTCTTCTTGCCCCTTTATCTTTCTACAAGAATATTGTGTCTTTATTATGTTCTTGCAGGAATTATTAAAAATATTGTAAATTTTGCTAATTATGGAGAACTGTCATCACCTCTTCTAGTGTGCACTTTGCCTCCGTATTTCACACATTTGGAGAAATTAAAATCTCAGATCACATAACTTTCATTTTATGTATTCTTCTCTCCCTGAATTTTAGATTTAGTTAGGAGTAGATTTGGCAGGTAGTTTAGGAGCAAGAACCAGCTACTATCTCAAGTAGCAAGTCCCACAACTTGGAGATAGTACCCATGTTATCCAATCACACTGGTGTACCGGGGTGCTGTGATTCGGTGATAACAGGTCCCACTTAATAATGAAGAAACGACACCCATAAAAATCATATAAAATGGTACAATAACCTTTACATTAACCAATAATGAATCAAAATTTCTCGAATAACTGGTTATGAAATTTTTTTGAAATTGAGATAAAACCAAAAATTTGAAATTTGGAGTTCGTTACTTAAAACCATGTTTGTTATATCACTTTCATACCTTCGAAGGACATTAGTGGAGCTCAACCTCTCTCCTTCACCTTCCTAATTGGGACTTGCAGCAGTGTCTCCCTTTGGTTCTATTCCTTCATATAACTTTTATAGAAGATAAATCTATCCTAAAATCTCTAAATCAGATACATGATCATTTCATCATGATCGTATCAAAATTCTAAGAAACTTTTATATATAACTCAAGATCTAGAAGTGAGCAGAAGTGCCCCAAACTTGCACTTTTCCAAAACTGCCTCCTTATTCCCGTTGACACAAACCTGACACTTGTCCTCTATAAAGGCCTACAAGCTCATTTTATAATTTGGAGAGATTAGTTGGTGGATTGGCTGGGTGGATATTCTCTAGAACCATGAGATCAAGGGATCAAATCCCGCTTGCTACCATTTTTCCTTGGAATCTTCCTCCAAGTGGGTAAACATCCCATTTTTTGGCATGGATGAGGAAAGAGGGTTTATTTTGGGCTAAACCACCCATTATCCTCGTGCCTTGGGCCAAATTTTATTACACCAAAAAAATATGCATGGATTATATATCCACATGGAGAAATAAGGGGGAGTTGGTGGATAAGGGTAAATGCGTGACAAGTTTGAAATAACATATTGTGTGGCTAATAATATTATCCAAAGCTCTTAGTATAAAATGCAAAGAGACAAGTCTTAAGCGGCCACTGTGGAGGTGTAACCATATAGTGACATGGAATTACATGGTGAATAATTACACAAGTAATACAAAATTTGACCATACCATAATATGATATTCCACTAATGAAATATGGCAATAAAGACCACTTGTTGATCTCAATAGGAAAATCGGGTGAATTCAAACTCGAACAACTTTAATTTTTCCCTTTTTCTCCTTTCTCCACATGTCACAGTGCTATTGGTCTATTATTGACCTATTGACCAGAAATTTCAATAATTTCCCGTTGACTGAACTTTGACTGGACATAATCTGGAGCTTTTTAGAGTGTCTGGGTTTTACATTCTTATAGTTGTCATAAATCTCTTTGAAGGCTCTACTACACTGACATGGTTTAGGGAAGTTTAGGGAACTTTTGACACTAGAAAATATCCCCTAATTAGTGGGTTAAATCCCACATTTGGTGGAGGGAGTTCATAATTAGGCTTTATTAAAGCCTTTTCTGTGCATTTATAGTGGTCATGGGACCACTTCAGGCTTACGGACCCCTCCTCCTTCTCATGTGGAAACTTCCACGCATGGGATTTCATTTGCCCCACCACTTATCCACCACGTGGATTTAGCATAACATGGGGGTTGGTGGATTTACATGGACAAGTGGTGGTCACTATGTTTATGTGCCTATTGTGTGGGCCAAATGGTTAGCAAGTTGAACATGCCACTACGTGGCAAGTTGGAGGCTAATGGGTTAATATAGAACCCATGCAATATAGATGATCCCGATCAACGTGGATAGCTCACCAAGCTAAAATGTAACTTTTCCGTGCATGACTAGGATAATAGCTCAATGTCAATCCTAAGATAGATAAATTGATTTTATTTGATTCGTGGTGGTAAGGCATGTGGTGGCTTGAGGACCCACCACATTGGCAATAATACCATAGTCCTCAATTGGTGGTCGGGCTCCCCTCCATAATAAAAGTTGAGCCTCTTGCTCCCACAAGCTAAATCATTTTACAATCATTGAATACCGATAATAAAAACCCATCATAATTTTTCCATCACATTTTTGGCCACGTATCGCAATGTTAGTGGTCCATTATTGACTTCTGTTGACCATAGTTGACTTTCTCGTTGATTGAACTTTGACCAGACATAACTAGAGCTCCCAATATCCATTAGTCACATTCTCATAGGATTCTCTTGGAAATACCTCTTTCAAAAGGTTATTTTGTAATACCACAATTTAGGGATGTTTATGGAAATATTTATATCTAAAAATGATCCCCTGGTCATTGAGCCCACTAGTTCTTATCCTAGGGAATTGTGTGAATAATAAGATCACCTAGTTTCACAAGAGTACATCCATTACGCACTAGAAAACTATGGAACAAGGTGAAAATCCTTCATTTAAAGCTATTATGGTTCACATAGAGAGCACATGTTCTTGAATTTAATTGCCCTTTTCAAAGATGGTTTAGACAAGATCCATATGAATGATCTAAAGATTCTCTTTCCTGATCTAGCACACCAATTATGGTTACATTTTACAAAATAATCATACAAATTTTTTTTTGTTAAGTTTCAAAAATAAATCTTAGTATTGCACCATTTGGTGTACCCAAATATAAATGGGGTTCGGTATCGAGTTGTTTTCTGATTGTAACTCTTAAAGATGACTTTTAAGGTTAGTTGGCGTTTCACCACTCAACAAGTATGTTGTTCTAAGAGGATTTAACACTATGCTTAATGTTGGTTTTCCATAGCATTCTACCTTAAGTAGAATAAATTCAAAGTCCTTGCTACACACATGACTACCAAATCCTAGAAGGATACCACATACTCTAGATAATGTTTTGACCATGTCGTTCCTAACCATCAGGTTCATGACATGATGTCGTTAAGCATATAAGCTATGATGATAAACTAAAACTTGTGATCTTATCTATTTAATCTAGAGGGTAATCAGTCATAAGGATTTTATTTTCATCATAAGGTTTAAGTTTTCTATGCTAAGAGAAATCACACAGGAAGAATAGTTATATATAAATTTAATACTAGGGTTGATTGTTTCATTTAGATCTCTTTATTACATTTCAAGGTAAGAAACACAACACACCAATTTATTTAATCATAAATTTCACTACTTAAGTTGCACTATAAGATATTAATTTCAATTTCGTTTAACACATTTATCCAAATTTACAGTGTGAATTTTGGAATCAAAATAACACCCATATTATAGATGAACATTTCCCTTAAGGGTACTAGCATCTTAAAAAATGTTACAAAACTTCAATAATAGACCTTTCAATATTTTGTAAAATGTAGAACTATCCTCTACAATTTTACTTAAAGTATATATCGAATCCTCTTTTTTACCATATTCCAATTTGAATCAAAAGTACACCTATAGTTAAATTAGCATGTTTCCCAAAGCACCCCAAAAACTAGCGTCTAGTTCATATAGCCAAATTTCAATAAATAAATTTACTATAACATGACAATACATATGAATTTATTTCCATTAACATACATAAACACTAACAATATACAACCAATCACACCCACGAAATTTCACCATCTTACTTGTGTCCTGCAAAACCATGTGAGCATGACATCAATAATAAATTGCTGGGATGGCATCCACATAGATCTAGCATAATTAATTTTATAGTTTCTCATTTACATAATAATAGTTTGTATTCTAAGGGAGAGGGCTAGAGATACATATTCATTTCATTTTATTTCACTTCATTTCTTAACCAAGGAGAGAGAAAGAGATAGGGAGAGAGGTGTAATTTCACACAAGTCATTTGATAGAATTTCAAATAGTTAGTTACAAGTTTCAACAAACTTCCACAGGGGTTTGTTAAACCCAATGGGGCTATTACAACTTTCCTTTTTACATTTTCCTGCTAGTTACAAAAACGTTCAATTTAGGCTCGGACGCTAAGAAACCACTTTCAAACATTGTCTTCTAGTGAGAAAAGATACCACAGGTAAATTTTTAACGAGTCCTCCTATACACCAAGAATTCCTAGGAACTGATCGAATTTAGAATTGGTGAATAGTTCAGGATTGGTGGCCACTTTTTTGAGCCCATTGATCATAGTTGACCTAGTTGTAAATGATCAAAGATAGCTCAAGAGCTCAGAAAACGACGTCCAAAACTGACAGTCTAATTCATGAACATGTAACAAGAAACTTCCTACAAGTTCCCCCTATATATGGATAATTCACCAGAGACAACGGGGCTGAGAAAATGTAAATGGTTTTAAAACGGTGACATCTTTTCTAGAACCACTGGTTATAATTGGTTTAGTTTAACCTAGTCAAATTACGACTGGAGGCCTACAAAATGCCTTTCCCAAACAATCAAAAAATGTGTTTTTCCCAAAACCGAAGGTTCTAGGAAATTATCTAGTAAAAATACTAGAGGTTTGTGAAGGTAGATAATAATTTCTTTGTTTAGGGTTTGAATGGCAATCCGATACAAAACACAACTTTTCAATTTAAAAAAATTCCTAAAAGTGCAACACGAGTTAACAGGGATCCTATAGGAGCATCGAAAAGATCACAGACAATCAATCAAGGTTATTCTAAGTGTTGAAATGATTCCTCACATAACATGGAACACAGAAGAAACTTAACATCTCTTTTCTGGATTTACAAAGGTTGTTTTGTAAGTCTCTGGAAATCATGATTTAACTATTTTAACAAGAAGTCAAAATATTTAGAGGGAAATCAAATTTAGTTTGTCAATAAATGGGTAATGTAGCCATCTGGTTTGGTCAGGAAGTTTTCTAGACTATCGCAAATGATGATTTGAGTTCCCGGTTGTCTACCAAGGAATATTTGTATTGAATTTACAATGTGTCATCTTGTTGTTTTGAAAAAAAATAAATTAAAATAATCAAATCTATGATAATCCTATGGTTTAAAATTTTATTTAGTTACAAAAAAGGAAACTAAAGAACAAAAATTACTAAAGATAAGGAGAGATAAACCATGCCTGGAATTGATTGACGATAGAAGATAAACAGTTTTGGTGTTCCATTAGCCAGTTATAATTGCTAGAGAGGTTCAAAGACATTTTCACAAATCCCATCTTGTATATCTTCCTTGTTCTTATTTGAACACTTGACTGGAATCCTGTTTAACTCGATGCACAAGGAGGAAACATTGTAAGAGAAATCCCAGGAGAGAAAGGTATGACTATTAGTTACTATAGATGTCGAAAAAGAGAACCCAACCATTATATTCTTAGGAAGAAACTCTATCAGATCTACATTGTACCTACAAAAAGGAGCCCCCGATTGGGATCTATTACAGGATAGAAACACTTGAAGATTTCTCACCTACCCATTGTAATCCACCCAGGCATCCCAAATTTTCCCATATTTCAGACTGCCATAAAAAACTATAACATTTTCCTCGTAAATGACTGCATTAATATCAATTCCAACATGGTTTTCATTGGGATCAAAGGAACTTCTATCCGTGTCAAACTCTACAATAACAACATGATTTTTAGGATCGCCTATAGTGGTTGTGGTGAAGATACTGAGCCATTTTCCTACAGAGATTTTTGGAGCCTTGAAACCCAACAGTGCCACAAAGAAAACCAGACTTCGTCCTAAACCCAAATTCTCCATGGAATCTGGTTTAGTCACGAATTTTAAGTGAGTGGCAAAACTTGCAAGAGTAATTCAAGGGATTTCCCATATTGGAATGGAATTCTTGTGAACATCCCATCCTACGCTATATGTTTTACCATCTCAATTTTTTGGCGAGCTCGATGTAATATACAATGATGTCTCCATGAAATTGAAAGTAGGCATCATAGAAGGCAGGATCCTAAACATTCTCATTGATCAAAAATGGAAAACTTAAAGTAATGTTGCTTCCTTTCTGGGCAGCCAGAAAGCTAGCAGTACACAAAATTGAGAAAATCACATCCATGATGATTTTCAATAATCTCTTCATCTGCTTTGCTCTTCTCTTTTCTAAATGATTTTTTTTTCCTAGGATAATATTGATCTCTTCCAAAACCATTGAATCTCACCTGGTGTTTTCTTAATCATGACAAGTGAAATACGATCCTTTTACAAATGGATATCAATACCCTATTCCAGCGCTTGTATTTTTTCAAAGGCTAATAGTGAGAAGGAAAATGCAAAGTGATCAGGTTAGAGATCTGTTTGTAGCATAGTAAAACAATGTGAATTTCTTGAGAGGAAACTGTGTTCCCTACATTCTGCCATCACTGAAACTATCCATTTTTTGCTTAATTTAGAATGTTAACTTCACTTCTACTTGTTAAATCATGTGTGTCTCAAATAAAGTGCTTGTATTATATATACAGGAAAACTTGAAAGGAAGGAAGTGTCCTTTGGAGTGGTCATGCCCTATTAGGTCATTGTCACACTCCACTACCCACTCTTGCCACCATTAAAGTTCCAACCACTCCCACTCAACTTCCCAATGCTTTCCATCCTTTTATTATTTTATGTTATCTATTTTTTTTATATTTTTAATTTAAAACAAATGTTGGGCACTACTTGATACTTCGTTAATTAACTAGCATTTCCCTTCATTCCTAATGCCAATTAATGACACTTCATTAGTAATAATCATCTTTTAATTAACTATCATTAGTTAAGCAAGCTTTTTTAATCCTCTATTTAATCAATAAACTCTCTTATTCATTAAATCCCTTTTACAAATCCTCTACATTCTATCAAATTCCTCCTAAGTCAACTTTAACTAGCTTCCTAAGCTTATTTTGGCATATTAATTAATCCTAGTTGATAAATTAAATCATCTCCAACTCCCATGAGTTGCTAATTCTAATAAATTCTTTCCAATCATGTTTATCCCTTCTAATTCTACTTTATCTTTTATCCCACATTCACTAGGATTGTAGTTTCTCCCAAATTAAAAGATATATATAGAACCTAGTATTCCCCTCTTAAAATTACACTCTTACCTTAAACCACACTTTTGCTAGTGATATTATTATGCACATGATAATAGCATTTTATTCTGGAAAAGCTTATTCATTCTTGTATCCATTATTCTCATGCATGAGTAGTAAAGGAAGATCAAATCATGGCAATTAAGCCCTTTTGTTGATATTCTTTCCTCATTTTGAAGACAACATTCATTTTATTGATTATAATCAAGATAGGTGCATACTAAGAGAAATCATAAACATACAAAGCACATCAAAATTTTAAATTGATTTCTTTGAATTTAATGTTTACATGTTGGCATGCATGTAGATTATATTTCTCTTTGTAGCTTTATCATGGTATTTTTTATAGATTAGCTAGGTTAGTGTAGTTAATAAATAACGCACTTTGGGGTAATATTTAGTCCCAGCCTCGTACTACTATTCATAAGGTTTTTGAGTGAAAAAAGTATTAATTAACCTCCATCTTTTTTCCATCTTACTTTACTTTCTTTCATCATTCCCGACCTCTTGCACTTGCTTGCCTAATCAAATTTAGTCATTTTGCATTATTTTAGCCTTGGATGGGGTGCCCAAGCTAGAACTAGTCCCACCTATGGCACCCCGATCCTTATCTCACAGTCCCACCACTTTTCGGGCACTTTCTAGCAGTTGTAACATTTTATTTTTCTTGTTGTTAGCCTCTTCAGGGGTAATTACGATATTAGATCAAGAGAACCTTATAAATATAAAGTTGTGAGACTATAATGAGGGACCAATCACTAGTCACTACTGTCATCCATCTAGAGCTGCATCCATTAAAGGCATTCAGAGATCATTTCAATTCACTTAGCTCTATCACAAGGGACAAGGTTGGTTCATCTGCATCAAACACATCCTAGGAGGGGATTCTATTCTATTTCATCCACCATCTACTACATTTCTACATCTAGTTATTGCTCGCTACTTCACAAAGTGTGACTCATACAAGAGCACTTAAAGCACATGATTCACACACACAATGAAACTACATTTGGGTCTGAAATGTAGTGTAATGCTCTTTTAGTAAGCCCATTATTGTGGCATCTGAGGTCATTCCTGATCTATTCATTTGCATTATTATTTTTTTATTGTTAGGATTTTGATACTTATTGTGGTCTATTGCAGGTATTTTCTCCATCCTTGATTACTAGCAATACTCAATGCAATGTAGTGAACTTGATGCGATAGGGAGAAAGGGTCTTGAGAGCACTTGCAGAACCTATAAAACTCAGTTTTGAACCTCCTATAAAGGACCATAGTGCCCATATTTAAGACCACGATGCCCACAGGTGCCCCACTCCCTCTCGAGGGGCTCTGGTCCTAGCTATACAGATCTTGAAATCCACCATTTTTAAGGCCCCAAAACATTTGCTTCCTCCTCTTATTTCTTCAGTCAATTCTGCAACATAGTCCAACAAGATCGTTTGAATCAACTGAGTTCTTTCTAACACTCCTTACACTCTAGGGTTTTACTTTACCACTTTTCATAGTTGCTTGGTTCATTTTCCACATGTGATTTTTTGTTTTTTTATTAGATAGGGTAAAATTTTATTTTGAAGGGATCAGGAACATGTTAGTGCGAATTCATAGCACCCCTAAAATGACCTTCAGATCTACTGTAGACAAATGGTCAATTTGGTGTGAATGCACAACATTGAGTTTTCCCTAAGTGTGGGACCTTGCAAATTGGGAAAACTCTCCAAATTGAGGCTGGTTCCTACTCCTTCTGTTTAGGTGTATGCATGTAATTTTTGTAGAGGTTCTGATTCAAAATTCCTACTCTAAAACTACCAAGGAGACAAGGTTAAGAGAAAACATGGAAATGGAAACAAAACTAAGAAAAAAATAGAACGGTGATACACCAAAGGAGTGTTGAACTTCTTGTTTTGAAAAATAGACATAGATCATGGAGATGCAACACTAAAACATGCACAAATTGCCAAAATTTAATGAAGGATTAGAAGGAAATAATAAACAAGAAGGGATTGAAAAATCATTCACAGAACATGCATTATCATTCCCAAGTTTGATACAATATGTTACAATGGGCAAAGGAGGAAAAAACATGTTGCAGTCTTCATGGGATGTCTAAAACTCCTTCAAATCTTCCTACTAAGGAGAAAATAAGAGCTTGCAAGAGGCAAGAATGTCCAATGTTTTACAAAATGAGCCAAAACTGGCTTTTAATCGATGAAAAATGTAGAATAGAGGAGAGAGAACGTGGGAAATCCATTTTTTTCACCCACCAACTGACAACATCCATTAAAATGGAAAGGGAACCTCTGAAAATCCACTTTCCAATGTATTTAACCATGCTGGAGAAAATGGTGCCATACTGCATTAATTTTTGGTGGTTGGATGTCTGTTATGCATTTTTTCCCGTGCCTACGGAATTTTCTCCAATTTTCTCCCTCTAAATTTTCCCAAAACTCAAAATTTTAAGATTCCATGGCATAAAGGGCGGTTGATATCTTTCCAATGGTACCAAATTTCATGAATTTTGACCACTGGATCGAAATATATGACCTTTTGAAATTCTGCTGCCAAATTAGGGCAAAAATGGTGAAAAACGGGTCAAAATTGGGGTTGGCGGGGTCAAACCTGAAATTTTTCCCTTTGATTTCAAATTGGGAAAATTTCCCAAAAACAAATTTCTGCCCCGCCAATGTGCTAATGACATGTCATAAAAATGACACGTGGTAGGCCTATGATTGGCACGGAGGTGTGCTTCGTTTTCTTCCTTCACAGGGCCTGCAGACCTCAAACTTCACCCCTTTTTCCCTTTTTAAAATTTGTAAAAATTCCCAAACAACTCTACCCATCCCCATGCTCCTACATGACACATGTTGGCCTTCTGATTTAGAGCAGAGACTTGACCATTTTCCATTCTTTGCACGGATCTCGCGGGCCAATTTTAGACTTTGATTTTTTAGCCAAAAAAAGGCTAAGTGTCAAAATTTCTCCCTGGCCCCGCGAATGTCAGCTTTGTTCCTCCTATCGGGCCTGTGGGCTAAAATTTGACTTTGAGCATTTTTCCCCAAAAAAGGGATAAGTTCTAACTTTCTCTACCTCCATGCCTCCGCTTTTTTCCAACCCACCAATTTCCTTGGCAAATTTTCCTCCTTACCTCTGCGGGCCCGCCTAGGGAAAATTTTCCCTCCAAACTCTGCCGAGCCATAACTCAAAAAATACAAGGAGTTAGGAGGACTTCTTTACCTTTCTAGAAAGGTGGAAAAATTCTCTATCTGATGAAATCATACCCAAAAAATTTTGAGTCCCTGAAGCATGTAAAAAAATCATTTAAGTACCAGCAAAGGAAAAGGAGGAGGAGTTAGCCAAAAATAAGCATGGGCTTATTTTCGATAACACTTTTGGCGACTCAGAGGGGTCATCTACCTACTAGATGAAAATAACAGCTGCCTTGAAGCATCCATTGGGCATGGAGTCATGATAGATAGCCTGAAAAATTGAGCCTCTACTTTGAAAATTGATCCCTTTCAAGCCTCTTGGAAGCCACTAAAAACTTGGAACCGGACTGTCACTAAAAGCCAAGACGAATGCACTATGCAAGAGCAAAAAAAATAGCACCAAAAAAAATATGTACAAACATTAAAATCATACATACCCCAAGTGGGATATGTAGAGTATGCACAAGCACTTCTTCTGTTTTGAAAGCAAACCTACCTACTCTACTCTAACCAGAGAGCAAAGGTAAGCTAAACAAAACCTGCAACTAGTTGTGCAGAAGTAGCTTCCCTTCTCTCAAGAGATTGGCAGACATGTAAATGATTTGGAGTACTGAATCATAACTACCTGGATGAGTGAAAAATTAACCATAAGCTGAGTCTTCCACCCAAATCATCAAGGTATCAACATTGAGATGGATCAAATGCCTCCTCAAACTGACTCTGCCTTTGGAATCCTGAAGAGGTATTGCATGGTAACCCTTGATACTTTGCATGCTCATCCTGATGCCCTGAAAGTAGGACATGACTATTTTTGGCTTCTCCTTTGGCTCCAATGAAGCCAAGTACTTGATTGGGCATGGTCTGATCCTTTGGATGTGCCCATTTCTCTGAAACTCTAACTCCAAGAATGGAGTCTTCTTGTGGACCTTCTTGGAGTGAATGGTGCGGAAGAAGTGGTGACAGTCCTCATACTATT
Source organism: Taxus chinensis (assembly GCA_019776745.2). NCBI lineage: Eukaryota > Viridiplantae > Streptophyta > Pinopsida > Cupressales > Taxaceae > Taxus > Taxus chinensis. Next base: position 698,292,530 of record CM034154.1, on the reverse strand, counting down.
TCCTTTCCCTCTCCAATGAGGAACATGGAAGATTTAAATATTCCAATGTTGGATCCAAAAGGTTGTTACAAAATGTAGGATGTTGTCCTTGAATACTCTCCTCCATGGTAGCAGGTTTTTATTGTTGAAGGATGAATGATGGAGCAGTAAGTGTTGTTCATTTCTATGGGCTCTTCTCCATAAAAGTAGTTCTCCAAGTCAAATAGATAATTTACCTCTTGTTGTCTTGTTACATGTGTTCAACCTCCTCCATGGTGTTCTTTGGATCTATAACTTGGTCACCATGGCTCTCTTCATTCTCAGAGATGAATTTTGAAAGATAAAAATCTTCTTTAACATTAGAACTCGGAGAGGATGAAGTTGGAGAAATAACTAAAGGTTCTTGTATGGAATTCTCTACACTTGGGGCCTATGACACTATATGGTCCCTCCTCCACAATAGGAATTTACTCCTCTATAGGCTTAAACCAACAAGGGAAACCTTTGAAAAATCAAAATTAGCAACCCAACTCTTCATATTTTCTATCATTTCTTCTTTGTTGGGTTCCTCTGATTGATGTTCTCCTTGGATAGTTTTTTGATTGTTTTCTTCCCACCATGGACTTGGGAAGGCAAAGAAGAGTGGTCGGGTGGGGAAGGCATTTCTTTTGGCTCTTGTAGAGTGGAATTGGATTTGGAATGGAAAAGGGCAGAGAAAACTAAGGTGAGGTGGAAGACTAGGGAATGGAGGGATGTAACTAACAATTGGGGCAAGCAAATGAGGGGTTTAACTCTTGATCATGCCGAAATGGTAAAGCTTGAGAGGGTGAAAAAGAAAGATAAAGAGTTGTTGAATGACTTACCCATTGACAAGGTTGATTCATAACTTTGCTCATATGCTTTTATCTCCATAGCCCATTGTGCAAGTTGGAGGCAAGCATTTCAACCGTGAAGTCTAGCTTCTCCAGAGGGCTGTAATGTCTTGGAAAAGAGCCTCCCCCTTGGACCAGGGTTCTCTGAAACCAATATGAAATTCCATTCATTTGTGCTATGCCCCTAGATTGCACCATGTTTGCCTCCATCTTTTGGATTTTCTCCAATAGACCATGCATTCTCCATTTGGTTTTTGTCATTATATGCATATCTCTTTTCCTAATAAGCTTCATGGCCAAACTGGTTTTTGCATTGCTATTGCGGATAGGTATAATGATTTTAAATGTGCTCACAATGCAGATTTGGAGGAGTTGTGAAAATCATTGGAGGTGGAACGTATTGATGTTGCTGCAAGTGTGAGTTCCATGAAGGGAATGAAGTCATGATATTCACAACTTCATGGAGTGGGAGAAAATGAAGAGATGGATGGAAGAATGGGTGGAAATGCATCTAAAATGAGTGGATAGAAAGTCTACAGCTTTAGAGATGGGTTGTTGATCAGATGGAGTAGCCAAATGTGTTTGCAATTACCTCCAAATTCTAAAATTTTAAACAAGAACATATAAACTTGCAAAAAATGAAGTGGAAGGACATCTTAGCTTCCACCAAGCATGCCAAAAAATGTTAGTGGCGCACGCTGGTGTAAGATATGTTGTTACTTGCATGAGATGTTAAGAGAAGATTGCAAATATCTAACCCCCAGTGTCCCAACCAGGTGTGCCAAACTATTAGTGCAAATTCTCAGCACCCCCAAAATGACCTTCAGATCTGCTGTAGACAAATGGTCAATTTGGTGTGAATGCACAACATGGAGTTTTCCCTAAGTGTAAGACCTTACAAATTGGGAAAACTCTCCAGATTGAGACTTGGTTCCTACTCCTTTGTTTAGGTGTATGCATGTAATTTTTTGCAGGAAAGGTTCTGACTCAAAATTCTTACTCTAAAAACTACCAAGGAGATAGGGTTGAGAAAAGAAACATGGAAATGAGAAACAAAAACTAAGCAAAAACATAGAATGGTGATACACCAAATGGAGTGCTGAACTTCTTGTTTTGTAAAATAGACACAGATCATGGAGATACATCAACAAGAACATGCACAAATTGCTAAAATATAGTGAAAGATCGAAAGGACAACAATAAATGCATGAAGAGGGATTGGAAAATCATTCACAGGAACATGCATAATCATTCCCAAGTTTGATACAATGCATTACAATGGGTAGAGAGGCAAAATACATGCTACAGTCTTCATGGGAGGTTTGAAACTCCTTCAAATATACCTGCTAAGGAGAAAACAAGAGCTTGCAAGAATGAGAACGTCCAACCCTTTTACAAAATGAGCCAAAACTGGCTTTTAATCAATGATATAGAATGAAGAAAGGTGGAAAAACGTAGGCAAATTGATTCGAAATCTCCAACCACTGACAAGATCCATTAAAATGGCAAGGGAACCTTCGTAAATCCATTTTATAATGTATTCAACCATGCTAGAGAAAATGGGTGCCATACTGCATTAATTTTTGGTGGTTGGATGTCTGTTATGCATTTTTTCCCGTGCTAGGGACATTTCTTCAATTTTCTCCCACAAATATCCATCAAAATTTAAAATTGATGGTTCCATCATGTAGAGGGTGTTGATAGCTTTCTAATGGTACCAAATTTGATGAATTTTGACCACTGGATTGAAAGACATGACCTTTAGAAATTCTACGGCCAAATTAGGGCAAAAATGGTGAAAAACAGGTGAAAATTGGGGTCGACGGGGTCAAAATTTAAATTTTTCCCTTTTGGAAAAATTTCCCAAAAATCTCCATGGCCCCTCAGGTCTAAAAATGACATGTGGCGGCCTCTGATTTGCGCAGAGGTGTGCTTCGTTTTCTTCCTTCACGGGCCCGTGGCCTCAAATTTCACTTTTTGCCATTTTTAAAATTTGTGAGAATTCCCAAATAGCTCCGCATCCATGCCCTCCTACATGACATGTGTTGGCTTCTGTTTAGAGTGGATCCTTGCCCATTTCCCTTTGCAGGATCCGTGGGCCAATTTTTGACTTTGAGTTTTTAGCCAAAAAAGGCTAAGTGTCAATATTTTCTCCCTGGCCCCGCGAATGCGCTTTGTTCCTCCTTCGGGCCTATCAGATAAAATTTGAATTTGATTATTTTTCCCCAAAAAAGAGCTTAGTTCCAAATTTCTCTCTACGCCTCCACCGACCCGCCAATTTCCTTGGAAAATTTTCCTCCTTACCTCCGCGGGCCCACCCAGGGAAAAGTTTCCCTCCAAACTCCGCCAAGCCATAACTCAAAAAATACAAGGAGTTAGGAGGACTTCTTTACCTTTCTGGAAAGGTGGAAAAATTATCTATCTAATGAAATCATACCCAAATAATTTTAAGTCCTTGAAGTGTGCAAAAAAATAATTTAAGTACCAGCAAAGGAAAAGGAGGAGGAGTTAGCCAAAAATAAGCGTGGGCTTATTTTGGATAATAGAACCTTGAACAAGATGGAAAGATAGAAAAAATTAAGGCACAAAGGTGAAACAAAAAATAAAGAAATCCCAACCCATAAAAAGGAGAAATAAAACCAACAAACCAGAACCTCACAGAAGGAAACACCAAGGGGAGAAAGGGCCCCTAAACAGGTCAAAGAGGCTTGACCAAACCCAAGGAACAAATAAGTTCCCTAGAGCTTCCCTTTATGAAATCTAAGGTTCATCTTCAAAGGAGAATTTCAAGTCTTTCCTTTATTTTTTCTAACCACCATCTTCCAACTGTTGTTCGCATTAGGATCCACATTATCATCAGGATGGATAAGAAGAGGAATTTAAAGAAACTCCTTGTTTAAATAATTATGAGTCAACTTGGGACTCAAAGAACTAGGAAAGGAGCCCCCCCCTTACCTTAGTTATGATTTGAAATCTTAGCCAAACTAGTGGGTGAAAGGGAATCCAAATTTACCTCCTGATTAGCCTGAAGATTTACCGAAACATTTTCTGAATCATTGTCCTCAAGCCCATAAACAGTAAGGTTTTCCAGATTAAAATCCTTCCACCAAGAGATCCTTCCTTTACTCTATTTTTTAACCATATGAAAATTAGAAGCCAGATGTCCAAGAGCAAAGAAAGTTTTGCATCTAAAAGGGAATCCTTCATAATCTAAATTTTGAGTCCATTTAGATTCCTTGACATTGAGTTCTATAATGGACGGAATATCAACTGTCATGTCCATATCCACCAAAATGTAGGCATAAGTGGTATGATCAAAGGAATCAGTTTTTGGATCAATAGTCATGACTTTTCCCAAAGTATCCCCCATAGCTATGAAGAAATCCTCACTCCAAAATTGTAGAGGCAGATAGGGTAATCTTATCCATATTGGTCTGGTATTAAATATCTCAGTCGAAGGATCAAACTGAGGAAATCATGGCTTCATGAGAAGAAGATGCGATTGGAAATCCCAAATTTCCCATAAATAATCTCCTTATCAGAGGAGCTATCAAAAGAAGCTACAAAAATGCCATGGCCAAAAGGGTATATATAAAATTTACCTTCAATGTGGGGATTCCATTGTTCAGAAATCCAACTGTGTAAAGTAGGAAGCCCAGGGCAGCCATTACTGAACCTTCAAATGAAACCCCTCTTTTCAAAATGTTCTATAATTTTAGAAACCTTGTCTCCAAATGAAACCTTGGGTGTCTGTTTAGCATAAGCCATGGTCTAGCAGGAGGCCTATACCCATATTTGGTCATAGTTAGAAAATATTTATCCCCAGTCGAGTCTCCAATGTTTGAGCCTGCATGAGCCCCACCACTGCCTTACCCAGAAGGAATGATCTTACCCACCAACCCCCAAGCATTATTCACCCCACCACCTCTCGAAGGAAGTGAAAAATTAAAAGCATGTTGAAGATTAGGAACAGGGGATCCTATCCAACCAAGCTTCTCCAAATCCTCTACACATAAACCACCACCGGGGTTATATCCAAAGCCACCAGTCTGGCCACCACTGCCAAGAGAGACCTCTCCTCCAGTCCGCAGATCACATGAAGGAAAATAAATAGGATTGTTGACAATAACAAAGCCCCCTCTGCCAACAGGCCAGCCACCACTTCTAAGAGCGTAGAAACCATTTTCCTACAAAATAACAACTCCTTCCTCGAATGAACAAGGGTATGAAATGTTTATTGGACACAAACTACTTAGGATTCTGGGTAGAACACCTCCATCGCCGGATGAGTTAGGGTTATGGAAAAGCACCTCCTTTGTTGGGTTAGGGAAGAGTACATGTACATTTTTGTTAGTTACATCATTTTAATCCAGTTATTTTCTGCTATTCCTAGTTAGATTAAATAAAAAATTCCAATTTTAGATAATCAGTTTGGCAAACCCGGTCTTCAAATACACCTTTCATCTAGGGTTACTATTCTAGCATCATGCCTCAAACATATGGTAACTTTACTGTAAAACATCTTAGGATTCTTAATGAATATATTCTTGAACATCCACGAGATTTAGATTTACTTTTACATGTTTCTCGTAAGGAAGCCACTAATCTAGTGGAACTCAACACTTCTATGGCTATTCCTAATTTAGTTGATAATCCTCCACTTGCATCTACCCTCCCACATATTTCTACTATTATGGTTACTGTACCAAATCTTACCAATCATTTTATGGCACCTCTAGTCTCTCATACATGTCAGGCTTCACCTACTCACACTCAAGATTTAACTTCTCTCTATCATGATCTTCAAGCAAAAACCAGTAAGTTATAACAGGCTACTTCTCATACATTTCCATCTTTAGACTCCACTGTATTATTACATACGCCATTCACATATATCATTTCTACTTATCCGCTTCCACCTAACTTTGTCACCCCTAAACTACCCATTTTTAATGGGAATGGTGACCCGTAAGAGCATCTTAGAGCATTCTATGTAACTTGTCTTGATTTTGCTGGTGATTAAATCCTTTTCACTAAAATCTTTCCCCGTAGTCTTCATGAATATGTTATTCATTTGTTTTAAGACCTACCTATTCATTCGGTAGTTTCATTCACGCATTTGGCAGATGCCTTTATCATAAATTTCTCTATGAAAATTGGTTCCAAAGTATCTTATACCAAACTTGCACAGCTTAAAGAAAAGTCTAATTAACATTTTGTTGAGTATGTCTTGAGGTATAAGAATAACCTAGTTAAAATGTCGAATACACTCACAAACTCTTAGCTTTAAGATTTATCTATTCAGAGTCTTTTACCACCTCTTCAAGAGAGTGTTCTCCTTAAGACATATCCTTCATTTAATCAAATTTTCCATACACTTATGCTTCATGAAACTAAATTTATTTCTATAGGTAATCTGAAGTATCAAGAACAAACAACATCCTCCAATCACTTTCAAAACAAGGCACCATTCAAGCCATCTGCACCTAAGCCCACCGACACTAAAATCATTGTTAATGCATTAGATTTTACTAAGGAATATCAATCGCAACAACCTCATCATAGATTCACTTAATTTTCAATGGTGCCTTATCTTATATTGCAGCAACTTCTTAAGAGTAACTTTTTTGCGCTTCCTCCACCACTTGAATTAGACCCGTCATGGCCAAAAGGTAGGAACTATAATGATATATTTCAATGTGACTATCATAGATGTATTGGAAACTCTACAAAATGATGTTTCAAGGTTTGCATAATTATCCACGATCTTATCGATAAAAACAAGCTTGAATTTCTAGAATCCAATGAATCGCCATCTAATTCTAATAAGGGTAAACTCAAACTCTCTAACAATAAAAAACATCATAACAAAACATCTGAACCATCAACTAATCATATGTACCACATCCTACCTCCCCCTATATTTTCGGGGGCTATTTATTTCTTATTTGCACATACTAACGCTTCACCACTAGTCATCTCTTTCTTTGACCATGACTATGACATGAATTTTACATCTAAACATATGCATATACGTACAACTGTTGGTTTGATAGATATTAACAATAGTAATTTAGATCTATCTTGGCATATTAGTAAATGCTCTATCCCGTTCCTTCATGCTACCAGTTACCTACCATCACAAATTGAATACCCTATCGACAAACCATATGGTGGTGTGAAACTCAATGTTATAGTTGGTCCTCTTACAATGATTGTGCCTTTCCTAGTTGGAAGCACAGTTGATGGGTGTGACATTCTCCTTGGTCTTAACTGGATTCGTCGGTCTTGATCTATCATTTCTATGAATTACTTGTGGCTTAAATTTATACATAAAAATCAGGTCGTGTCTATTGATGATCTTCCTCCAACTATTCCATTATCGCCATCACCTCACACAGTTTTTTATACACCATCAACTGTCTCTCACACAACATACTCCATATTACTCAAGGAACCATCTACTCCTACTTCACCTATTCATATAATATCTACATGACCATACCGCTCTGTAAGTCCTCCTTCTCACTATCGACCTATTCATCACATGGTCACAACATCTCAACATAGGTCACCGCTTCGGTTTATGCCATGTAGGGTTCATTTTATAAATCCTTTGGTAAATTGGAGGTGGAAAATCCTTGCTGAATATACTTAGAACCATTTTTTCCAGAAAGGTTAATTTTCTTGGGTTTTAGAACGAAATTTTCAACTGACATTTTGTAGGGAGACGTAGAAAATAAAGTTTTGTTGGCACATATTTTGTACACAACAATTTAAACTAATGGTAAAAATCAGAGACCTCGATAAATTTTTGTTGGCAAGAAGAAGGCTTGTTGGTACACATCAGCAACCCTTGATGTCACACGACAATAATGGCTATTAGCGTGCATCAACAAGACTTCTTGTCACGTGTCAACAATAATTGTAGCTGGAAAATCCATCCAATAGATACTTAAAATAACTATTAAAGAGGAGGAAAATAAAATGGTAGATACATAATGCCTAGAGAATGCTACTGTAGAGTTTAAAGTGCATGCAGTAAAGGTTTAGAAGAATAAAATCCAAATGAAGCGCCTAGTTAGCCTCAATCTTCTCATTATTTTTGTTTTGCATACAACAAAAAAAACCATGACAGGGATTATATCTTCTCATGGACATTTAAAATGCCTTAGATGCAGATAAAGATCCAGATCAATCAATTTCTAAAATGTAAAATGAGGTTATATTTGGATACAAATTTATCACCATATGTGTGGCCAATTTAACCCATTATGGGATGGATATTAGTAGAGCTCCCTTTAACAGAGCCTAAGATTATGTTGGCAAATAAAATTGATCACATTTGAACCCCTATTTTCTGCCTTTAGGAAAATGGTGGAAAATATTTAAGGGGACATCCATGCTCCTCTCCAAAACTCCCATTTTGGCACAATTTGGGAGGCCGACAAGAAGAGAGGACGTTGATCGACTCTCTTCCACACCAATTCCAAAGACCCACACTGCAAATAACAAATTTTTGCTAACTTTACAATGTTAACTTGGGGTTCCTCATGGTTAACGCCTCTGAGCCTCAAATAATGTGCTTTTATTATTATGGAAGGAAAATACATGTCTACAAGTCGCTTAGGATGTGTCACTCTCAACACCTCTTAAGGTGAACAAAGTTGTCCCTCCTCTTAACATAAACCAATGTCTAACATGTGTGCTTCAGACTTATTTTTGTTTTATTTTAATTATTTTTTTCTTAGTTTCAACTTGGGCATTATGGAATATAGGTTATGTCCACTATAAATTATGTTTCATTGTATTATTTCATCATATTAGCACAATATCATTTATTATTCTAATTACACTTTCCAAACTTATTTTAAAGGACTTAAAGGTTTAAATGTGATATTTCTTACACTTGTAGGAATATCTTTATAGTGTTGGGCCTAGAATAATTAAGAATAAGATTTTTAATAATAAGTTTTTCCAAGAATTTAGATTCCTAACTTTGGTAGTGTTGGTATCCAAATTGATTCTCCCTCAGCAGCTGAGCAGCATCACAGGTCTAGTAGAAATCTTAGAGGAAAGCAAAGCATGTAGTGTGTCATTTTGTAGACAGGGATGAAATACAACTTGCTCTTTGTCACTCAGATGTGGAGAAATGGGTAGCACCATCAAGAGGATTTGACCTATCCTGACTACTTTATGGTCGGGCCTTTCAACCAAGGTGAGAGGACATTTTTTTAGCCTTCTATTTATGGAGGAAATGGAGGTATCATTCCTTGTGAAATTATTAAGAAGACCTTGAAGAAAATATGATTAATGCAACAAAACATAACTCTCATGAGATGTCACTCTAGATAATGGATATATTTTCTAGGAAAGGTTCAGGCCACTAAAGACAATGAAAACCTGATTGTTTCTGCATGCTTTAGTAGTAAACATTATCCATTTGTATACACACATGACAAACAGGGGTAGTATGGGTATGATTAATTGTTTTTGAATGAATTTTGTGGGAGATGAAGTAGGATAAAGTTGATTATACCAAATCTTTGAGAACTTTTACAAAAATGGAAAGATCGAATAATAGAATGCTTTCAAAGTAGCTAGGGTATTCCTTTAACCAAAATATGTGCTCCAATGGAGGCCCAGATCAACACTTTTCACACAAACTTCAAGGATCCAAAATGAAGGCTCAAATTGGAAAACTCAACTGAATATTATCAATCTCTATTTCATCATGCCTAAGATACCCTCAAAGGCTAACAAACAATCTTATAGTCATGCTAGAATTCACAGTGATTTCAATTTTCTTTATTTCACTATCAAATGAAGGCTCTTCTAATAAATGAAACTGAAAATGCCACTAAACTATCACAAGGATTAGATCTTGTGTGATTCACACAGATTTTAATGTAAGAATGCAACAGGAACAAGAAAAACTACTTACAGACATTCAAGAATGAAGCAAACACAAATTTTGCCCAAGAATAACACAGATTAACTCAAATTTTGTTAAATTTATCAGCAAGGGAAAGTTTCTCAAACAATCTCAAAGATTTTCAATGGTTGTACACTTGCAACCACCTTGACATGATCAAATGTAACACAAAGGAGATGAATAGGATTCTTCAGATAGTTTCTCAGAAAGATGGGATCTATCGATCTTTTCTCTTAGGAAATCAATTTATGAGTCCTAATACTTCTACGTTCACAAACTCCCAACCTCTTTCATGGAAAAATCATGCCTATTTATAAAATTTTACAATAGGGCCTTTCCCCCCCCAAAAAATACAAACATTGAATGCACCAGTGCTCGCCACAATTCCAATCGCGATTCCCAGAATCAGATCTATAAAAATTTGTCAGGTGCTCAATTGGTGGATCTCTTTGAGTATCTCCCGCATTCAAATCCCTCTTCTGGTAGATCACTTTTCCCTCTACTTGCCAACCACTTCCGCCCCTAATCTATCAAATCTGGCTCTTTGTGTGCTTGATAAGGAAAAATGAAAGACCGGATCGAGTCTAGAGGTCAGATATCATCTTAATGACAAAAGATGTCCCCAGATCTTCCTCACCAAACTCAGATATCAAATTAACTCCCCTTCCTTTTTTGGCGTGCAAGAAACATCAATAAATCATGAAGACTCGCACTTCCAGGAGCTCTAGAGTGAAAATGGTAGAAAAATCAGATACAAATACACAATTGCCGTTGATTTCTATTTTGAATTTTGACGGTCCATGTGGGAAATCCAATTTTAGAGTGGGCCTTTGGTTTCCTTTTTAACTTTTACAACTTTTTGGAAAAATGTAAAATTTTCAAAATTTTCTCCATGCCTCCACCCTTGAGAAATGAGCCTGAAATGTGTCCTAAGGTGGGCCCCAAAGGAACCGCGACCAAATTATGCTATTCCACCTCTTTTTTGGAAAAAAAAAAATTCCAAGTTTCCCCATAGCTTTGCCCTTGAAAAATGGGTTTGACACGTGTCCCAATGTGGGTCCCATTGGAACCATGCTTCCCTTTTCACTTTTAACTCATTTTCCACAATAGGAAATTTTTTGAATTTTCCTCTTAAGGTCCACACCTCCACCATTGACTGGAGAAAGTTTTGACTTTTCTCTATTGGGCCCGCAAGTCATTTTGATGATTTTAGTCATTTGAATATTAAGTGGCGAAAATTCCATGTTGTCCCTAATGCCCCCCCCCCCCCCCCCGCCTTTTGACATTTTAAAACTCCATCTTTAACCTCCTTCTTGTCGGGCTTGAGGGCCATTTTGAGATTTTAATCGTTTTGATGACAAGAGGATAAAAATCCAAGTTGCCTCCGATGGTTTGCTTCCCCACCCCTTTGACTTTTCAAATTGCTACGTGTCACAATGGCGCATCTTGAGATTTTCCCCAAAAGTTGAGACCTTAGATGAGCATGGGCTCACCACATGTCATTATAATGCAACTTCAACATAGAGACCCAAAGTGCAAATCTTGAATGAGCACGGGTTCACCATGTGTCCCTATTTCGCCAAACTGTACCAGCTACATAAAAAATATTCTAAGTCCAAGAAAAGCGGTGCAAACCTCCACGTGTCTTCACGGTGCAACTCCAAGGCCAAACCAAAAAGCCAATCTTCACATGAGCATCATTCATCCATATGGACCAGTTTTGGGTTAAAACTTTCCACAAAGTTTAGGAGTGCCCCGCTGAGCCGCATCAAATAAAAAATGAACACATGTACACCCATGAGGTGAAAATAAGAAATTTTCCCCACCACTTAAAATTGGTTTAATCAGAGCTTAGCGGGGTTGCAGGGTGAGTTCAAACCTTTTTCCAAAGTATCCAAAAGGAATGAGTTCAAAAAAAAACCCATAGTACCCCATCCAATTAGAAGAAGCCACGTAAGCACCAAAAGAATCAATCAGAATTGAGCAGAGCCATGAGACCAAATTTTCTTTTTTGTGAAAAAAGCAAAAAATATAAGTTAAAGCATTTTCCCGCCATCCCCTGACTAACCAAAAGAAGCCATGTGACTACCGATTGCTAAGGCATAATTTTGATAGGAAAATGACACCTGCCAGACCGTAAAAAACACACAAATTCACCATTCATGCCCAGAACCCTATTTTTTGCTAAGGATGAAAATTTTTCAAAACAAAACCAAGTGAATCATGGTTTCCGAGCATCTTTCGACCATGGATTTTGGATTTTTAAATTCATAAAAAAATAAATTAACCATTCTCGATCTTCCATGATTGAGGAAAAATAGGAAAAATAACAAATCCCATGGATTTTGAAGAAATTAGGGAAAAAAATAGGGAAAACTCAGAGACTCCTTCAAGGAGGGACATGCCAATAGATTCTGCAAACAATTTGAGGCCTTCAAATGGAATTATAAACTTTTAGAAAACCCACATTGAGGAAAAAAAAATTCAGAACACGCAGACAGGAAAAATAATGGGAAATGAGGCGAGATATATATGAGCACCAACATCGGCTTTGACATAGGGATGGGAACTCTTTGTGAGTACCACAAGAACAAAGGTAGAAAAAGTGCCAAAATATCCATTGGGAAAAGGATTCAGCCTACAGAGCACAAAACTAGGACTATCCCCCAAAAAGAACCAAAGAAACCAGCAAAAACGAGCCACCAGGGGCCAGAACAAACAAAAACCATGCAAAACTGAAAACAAACCAACAAACTATACACTGTAAAGATGATGTTCACCTTGATTCTAGGGAATCAATCCAAGAAGTGCTTCAGATTCCTACCATTAACAGGTAATACGAGCAATTCTCCATCCAAGTCCTTCAAGAAAAAGGTATGCTCACCAATCCGAATATCTATGGAGTAAGGGCCCAACCACAATGCATCAAATTTACCATGCTTGCCCTTATCTTCATGCTTGCTCTTATCTTTGTGCTTGTTATCCCATAGCATTACAAGATCTCTAACATTGAAGGCTCTAGGGGTGACCTTCTTTTTGAACAACTTCTTCAGCTTCTCCCTGAACTTTACATGCCTTTGGTGGGATGCCCTCCTTTCTTCACCAAGTTCAACAATCTGGTTAATGCAGGCATCATATGGACTTACTTCTTGATCTTCCAATTGTTGAATGAACTAATATGAGGATAATTTCCTATGCAGGGGCAACAGGGCTTGAGTTCCATACACTAACTTAAATGGGGCTCTTTCCAGTGGCTCTTTTAACATAAATGCGATCTGCCCAGACAACAAACTTCAACTGCTCACCCCATTTTCTCTTGTTCATCTCCAAGGTTCTTCTAATAATCTTCAGAAAATGTTTATTACTGGACTCAACTTATCCATTTCCTTAGCGATTGTAATTGGAAGCATATGTCGGATTGATCCCATATTCTTTGCACATTGCCACCAATGGTTTAGCTCCGAAGCTCATGGCATTGTCAGCAACAATTATGATTGGCACCCTAAACCTGCAGATGATATGGTTCAACAGAAAATCCATGACAATTTGGGTGTGTTGCTATTTTGGTGGGGATTTCCTCCACCTATTTGGTTAAGTAATCAGTGGCTACAAGAATCCACTTGTGGCCAACACTTGAAGAGTCTAAAATCTCACCAATGACATCCATTGCCAATTGCTTGAATGGAGCTTCAATTGATACAGGCTACAAAGGAAGGGAGCCTGAATCTTTCAGTCTTCTAGAGAAGAGCTGATAAATCTCACATCTTCTAACCAAAATAATTACATCCTTAAAGAGAGTTGGCCACCAATAACCAACCCTAAAGATCTTGTGTGTTGTGACCCTTCCAGCAAAATTACCCCCCACAAAACTCCTCAATGGAGATTAGCAATTATCTTGGGGGATTCATCTTCAGTGATGCAACTTAAGAGGACTCCCTCAGGGTTCTTCCAAGCTAACCCATAATTAGTAATGACATATTTTTAGGAAGCCAAATTAAGGGCTCTTTTCTACTTCTTACTTAAATACTCAGAGCAGTGTTGATGTATGAGATAAAAAATTACATCTTTGTAACCACTCAGAACTCATCAATTTTTTTAAAAAATCTATCCTACCTTCTTCTACCTCATTTACCTCAAAATTTTGCAAGTTACTCTCAGCGATAAGATTAGCCAAGCCCAAATCTCTCACCAGCTTTATGGTTTGGATATTCATGTCATATTCTTGTAACTTGTTCACCCATTTGCATCTTTTGCTTGAGATTTCCATCTCTTATAAGATGTCTTTCACCATGGTGTGGGGAACATAAGAAACAATCTTAGAACTCAAAATATAAGGCCTGAAAACATTTGTTGCTTTTACTAAGGCAAATGCTTGTTTCTCCATAATAGTGTATTTTAGCTTAGCCCCTTGCAATGCCTTACTAAAAAAAGGCAATTGGCCTCTCAGCCCCTTCATCATCTTTCTGCAATAGGAAAGATGGAATAGTGTTCTCTGAAGCAAAAGAGAATAGTTGAAAAGGATTCTTATAATCTGGATCTGCTAGAACAAGTGCACGTTTTAGTGCCTATTTAATCCCACTGAAGGCTTGAATGGCATCCTCCTCCTGTTTGATGGACTAGTCCTTCTTCAACATGCCGGGTGATTGGAATGGTCAACTCAGAAAAGTTTGATATGAATCTTCTGATGAATTTTATCTAACCAAAGAAGGACTGAATTCATTTCTTGGTTCTTAGGATTGGGACCTTGCTTATGGCCTCTACCCTTTCTAGATCAATCATTACTCCTCCTTGTGACACAATGTGACCAAGAACTTTTGCCTTTTGTACTCCAAAATGGCACTTCTTTAGATTGACTGAAATGCCATATTCTTTACATCTTATTAACATTTTCTCCAAGTGTTACAAATGATCACTTCTCTTCTTCAAGAACACAGTTGCATCATCTTGGTAGACAACAATAAAATCATTGATGTAACCATAAAAATCAACGTCCATATCCCTTTGAAAGGTTTGTACCAATGTTCATTAGACCAAAGGGCATCCTAACATATACATAAGTCCCTTAAGGAGTGGTAAAGGTTGTTTTAATTCTTTCTGATTCCTTCACCACGACTTGGTTATAACCAGAGAAGCCATCCAATGTAGAAAGTAGCTTAGAACTAGTCACTAGCTGCAACATGTTTTCCATGTTTGGTAAAGGATAATTATCCTTCATTGATGCTCTGTTAAAGTTTATGAAATCCACACACAACTTGATGTCACCATTCTTCTTTCTGACTAGCACTAGGTTTGTAACCTAAGAAGAATACCTGGTAGGCTGAATAATCCCTCCATCCTTCAGTTTCTTCAATTCCTCTTGCATTTTAAGAGATAAGAGTGGATTTATTGTCCTCTTCTTCTTCCTGAATGGTTTCGCATTGGATTCCAAGGGAATCTCATGTTGAAACAGATCCTCTCTGTATGCCTTCAACTCAGAATAAGTCCAAGCCATGTAATCTTGATACCTTTTCAGCAGTTGGATGTAGGACTGCTTCTCCACCTTGCTGAGATTTTTGCCTAACCAAATATTCCTTGGTTTCTCAATTGTTTCAAGTTCATGCTCCTCAATATCCCTTGAGGCTGTCATGCATATGTTAATAATGCGATCAAAATTATCAAAATTAGAATAAAGGGCAAACCCTCTAGGCATGGTATTAGTCTTTAGTTGGATGATTCCTTTGGCAAACAAGGTTTCGTTACCCTCTGCTATGCACATTATTGGCTCCCACTCAACATTTCTGATCAGAAAACTCCTCTTTATTCTACAGAAATCTTTTGACCTGAGTGTCATCATCAAAAACTTGCCAATGCTTAATATTGTCAGGCACAGATGGCCTTGTTAACACCTCAACATCATATTCACAATATGGGGGACACTACACAATTATCAAACCAAGATCCTAATACTACAATTTTGTCTGCCAAATCATCGAAATTCCTATCATGATGCACAATGTTTAATGAAACAAACATCTCAATGAAATCCCAAACTGCATGCTTGTATTGTTTCATTCACTGATTTTTTGTGGCGTAAAGTTTTCTAACTTACTTTACAATTAATTCTGAAACTCCTTTGACAATGATGTCTTTAACACCATATTTCCAAGCAATCCTCAGACCTAACAACAATGCCTCATATTCAACAATGTTATTAGTGCATTCGAAGTTGATTTTGAAAGAAAAGGACAAAAATTTCCTGGCTTGGGGAGATTAGAACAACACCAACACCATTTCTAAACTTGGAGCAAGGTCCATCAAATAATAAAGTCTAAGGAGAGCCTGCTTGTTCAAGACACTTGCATTCTTCAATCTTGTGCTCTTTTCCATCAGCAAATCCTACGAAGTTATCAACATCAACACTTGTGTACAGAACTTCATAAGATGTGTTGTTGGGATCTTCAATAAGGTGTAACATCTTCTTTTCCCCATACAACTTGATAAGGCTGCCCTCAATTGGAATGGTGGCATAGGACATATCCATTTGAACACTCCCACTAACACTTGTAGCCCATTTTCTAGACAAAAACATACTCCACTTGGCTAAGCAATCAACAATGACTACATAAATCTTCAAATTTCTGTCTAGATAGGCTGCAAGTTCTACCACCAGACCCTTCACACATCCCACCACTAGCACATCTCTGGAATTCATAGCGGTACACTTCCCATATGTTGTTGTTACCTTGATATTCAACTCATTCATGACTTCAAGAGGCATAACATTGCATGATGCCCCTGAGTTAAACATGCATATGTGTAACAATCTATCCTTAATAATCAGGGTGGTGAAGAATGGATCCAAATTTAGTTGAGAATCTACCAAGGATGTCCCCAAATAAACCTCAGGTGGTTCATCTAGCTCTTCTGATGCTAGTGGTATTTTTAGTTCTTCAATGATTGGAGGGGTCCCTCCACAATATTTACATTTCTACCTGGGGCAGTCTTCTCCTTTTTCAACCCCAAATACTCAAGGGCTCCTCTTTTTGTGCTCAGGAATCCTAAGAAATTCAACAATTAGAACTGAGATCTTGATTTGACTTAAGACTTGGGCAATATCATAAGGGACAAATTTTGATAAGACAACATTGGAAGGAATGTTAACACACTCATTAGTTGGCACATGATTTTTGATAGCTTGGGCATGAAAAGGGGTACAATTTTTGTTTGAGACAGCAAGGCCCTTGGCATATGCATCTTTCTTAGGAGCCTCTTTAGAAACATTTGAAAGCAATGGAGTTTTTGTCTTGGCCTGAGGCCCTATCCCTTTGACAACCCTACTTCTTAAGTTATACTCCTTCTTGTGGGCTACAACATCATTCATCAACAACTGCCTATCCTATTTAGTTTTGGTTGGCCTTCGCGGATGACAGTGAAGGGTTGAGAAGCTTGCTTAGTGGAAATCAGTCTCCAAGTGGGAGATTGTTATGTTTATGGAGCTTGTTTTCATGTTAGAGTGTGGTACACCTTCTATGTGTTACATTCGGGTATTTTTACGGCAGTCCCCGCTCGCCGGTGAGCGGGTCAAGGGGGTTCGGGGGGTGAATCCCCCCCCGAACAATGGGGGCTCTATCATCACCAATCTGGCACTATGATAATACTCCACTAGGTAACTCCTCGTGCTATGATTATTTACTAATGCATAAGCCTTTAGTTTGGTAGATGTAATATGGAAACACAACAACAAACATAACACAAGAATACCATAGACTATGATACAAAGGAATGATGACAAATCTGAAATATAAGTGTAAATTATAATATCAACATGAAATTGTTACAATCTCACCCATGAGGTACTTCAAGTGTTACTGAACTTCACTTGCCTTCCAACAATAACTATGGGAGAAACTTCACAATGGCTTCTTTAACACACCTTCTAAATGATGGCTTCCTTTACACACTTACTCATACAATATTTCTCACTACTTCCTTCTCTATGCTAAATGAGGGGGGTGGCCTCTTTATTTATAGGAATTCAGGCTTATCCACCCTATCTCTAAGATAGGATAGGAAATATCTTCCGGCCAATCATATTCCATGCCTAAACTCTTGCCTTTACATGTAGGCTTATCTTCTAAGATAAGATAAACCTTATCATCTCACATGGGTTCCACCTTTTTAGACTTTTCCATAAATAAAATACACAAAATATTTATGACATCACTCTTTGTCCTTATTACAAATATAATATTTCTAATTCCTAATCATGTAGACCCTACTTCTCTACTTACCCCAACTTTGACATTTTAACATTACTGGACCACTTACGACAAATATTTACTTTTTACCACAACATTCCTATTGTACTTTGACTGTTACCGTACTCTACTTTATTGGCGGCACCGTACTGACGGCGTTATCTTCTATCAGACGCCACTACTAATCATACTTAACAACATCCTATTCCTAATACATACATAATAAAATAGAAATTACGGAGGAAAATTTTAATGTCGACATTTTCCCCCTTCCTAGCTTCTACTCCGTCCTCGGAGTAGACTATTCTGGTGCTTGGAAAATCTTTAACTTGTCATGGTTGACCCATTTCGTAATGGGAGTGCCATCCAATTCCTCCAGTCAATATGTACCATTTTCATGCACAGTTGCTATTTTGTAGGGCCCCATCCATTTGGGAAGAAATTTTCTTTGCCTTCTTTTTTTGTATCTGGAATCATATACTAGAACCAAGTCATTCACATGAAATGGAGACCAACAAATCTTTTGATCAAAGTATTCCTTCTGCTTCATTTTCTTCTTATAGCTTGTATCCTTCACTATTTCCCTCATTTCCTCTAGCAAATGAAGATGCACCAACCTTTCTTTTACTGAATCACTTTCATCCATCCTTTCATTTTTCATAACTCTCACAGTGGGAATATCAAACTCAATAGGAAGAACTGGATCAATGCCATAAGCCAACTGAAATGGGGAGTATCCTGTTGTTGACTTTGATGTTGCCCTATATGCCCACAATGTTGCATGAATCCTTTTATCCCACTTATGTACTTGCAAGGCTGCATCTTTTGCTAGAATTTGACACAACACAAAAATTGTTCGTTCCACCTATCCATTTGTGCTTGGCTTGTATGTTGTTTCCTTCCTGTGCTTAATAGAAAACTTGTTGACTAGGGCTTCTACCACCTCATTAATGAAGTGGCTTCCTTGATCTGTTACAATTTCTAATGGGAAACCAAATCTGGTGACAATGCGTTCATATATGAACCTTGCCACTTCATCCATGGAAGTTGTTTTCAATGGCCTAGCTTCAACCCACTTGGTTAAATAATCTGTGGCAACTACAATATACTTATTTTGGCGTGGGGTAGTTGGAAGTGGACCTACAATATCTATTCCCCACTTTTCAAAGGGACCAAGTGGAAGAATAGGGCATAATGGAGCTGATGAAGTCTTACGGTTACCATGTGTTTGACAAATATCACATGTCTTACAATAATTATAACAATCTCTAAAAAGAGTGGGCCAGTGATAACCTGCATCCAAGATCCTTCTTACTGTAAGTTGTCTAGAGAAGTGTCCTCCACATGTACCATTGTGGAATTCTTCTATCAGCTCCTTCCCTTGATCACGTCCAACTGCTCTCTTGTACTATCCATTAAGTCCTATTCAAAATAATACTCCATGCAGAATAGAATATGGACGACTGGCTTGAGTAATCTTCCTCTTAGTCTTTGCATTGGCACCATCAGGAAACTTGAATTCATTCAGATAATTCCAAATATTTATGTATTCACTAGGGATTGTGTCAAGGGATAACAATGCTGCATCTGGGAAATCATCATCATCACAAGATGAACCTAAACCATCATAGGCTTGAGAGAGTGCATCTGCATTGACATGCTTCTTTCCTGGCCTATCTATAATATCAAATTCAAATTCTTGTAGAAAAATTATCCATCTTGCTATCCTCCCTGATGGGTTAGGCTTATTTACAATATATTTTAGAGCCTGATGATCTGTTACAACTATAAATTTCTACCCTAGCAAGTAATTTCTAAACTTCTTTACAGCAAAAATGATAGCTAGAGCCTCTTTTTCAGTTACAGTATAATTTACCTCAGCACTGCTCATTTGTCTGCTCCCAAAGTAAATTGGATGATCATTCCCATTTTCATCCTTTTGGCTCAGAGTACTTCCTAGTGCTGCATCTGAGGCATCAGTATACACAATGAATGGCTTGCTCCAATCTGGATTCTTTAAAATAGGTGAAGACACCAGGGCTTCCTTCATTTGTTCAAAAGCTTCATGCACCTTATTTCTTGGTTCATAAGTAACATCCTTCTTCAAGAACTGGGTTAGTGGCTGTGCAATCTTTGAGAAATTCTTGATGAACCTTCTATAGTAACCCACATGGCCTAAAAATGATCTCAACTTACTTCTATTCATAGGAAATGGTAACTCTTTGATTTTTGAAACTTTATCAGGATCAGTACCAATACCATCTCTGGATACAACATGCCCTAACAAAACACCTTTAGAACATCCAAAGACACACTTTGTAGGGTTTAGTGAGGCTTGTGCTTCATCTAACCTTTGAAATGCTATCTCCATCTGGTGCAGGTGGTCCATCTTGCTCCCATAGATGTAAAAATCATCCAGAAAATACTCTGATGAAGTTCCCAATGTAGGGTTCAAACACCCTATTCATCAAACATTGGAATGTTGCTGGAGCATTACACAACCCAAAAGACATAACTCTATAAGCAAAACGTTCCCCAAGGAGTGGTGAACATGGTCTTCAGCTGATCTTTCTCTGCTATACGAACTTGGTTGTATCCGCTATATCCATCAGCAAAACTATAGCACTCCTGGCCAGCTACTTCATCCAAGATCTGATCTGAGAATGGAAGAGGGTAATGATCCTTCTTTGTTGCCTTATTGAGCTTCCTATAATCAACACAAATGCGTAGCTTCCCATTCTTTTTTATTGAGATCACAATGGGAGAAACCCATTCTGAATTCTCCACAGCAAATATGAATCCTGCATCAAGCAACTTATCTATTTCTTCTTTTACAGTCTTGGAAAAATTAGGATTCATTCTATATGGCATTTGCTTTATGGGCTTAGCACCATCTACCAGCTCAATAGAATGTTCTACCCAACTTACTTGACGGAGTTCCTTGTAATCAAAAGTGAATAGGTGTATGTACCTTCGAAAGAGCTGGAGGTAGGATTCCTTCTCACTCTCCATCACAGCATCACCAATCTTTATTTGTTGGAGACGATCATCAATTTCTTCTTCAGATAATTTTATGGGTTCATGAGTTGGTGTGACTGGAAGGATATCCATGACCGAAACATCAACCTCACTTTCTTCATCTTCTGTGTCCACTTCACTGGTACTAGAGTAATCAGAGGATGTCCAATCATCAGTTTCATCACTTGAATCCACAGGTTTTGTCTTATGATGCCAAGGGATCACATTTATCTTCACCCTCTCTCTACCATGTCCAAGTGTCATGAAGCCTTCATTCTAGTAGTTTCTTGCATGAACTCTCCTTAGCCATGGTCTTCCCAACAACATTGGGTACGCAACAGTACCATTTTTCATCACCTGAAAGTCTACCACACATACAACACCCATAACAGATATTGCCACATTTGAAACTACACCTTCTGGTTTAGTTTTTCCCTTATTTAATGACCTTAACATAAGTGTTGAGGGGCGATCAATTTTTAAACCCAACATATTCATTACAGACTCGGTCATTACATTAACTGCAGCACCTCCATCAACTAAGACATCATGAATTGAAATACCATTACATAATACCTCAGCTTGTGGAGCATAGGGATCCGCCTCTACCTCCAAAACATGGACCTCAACCTCCTTCCTTCGTCCAGCATTGAGTCCACTTCGCAGCTCCCGCCTCTTCTCAGAAGACATAGCCAAGAGTTGACCATATGTAATATTTGCAGGCCTTTTGGACAGATCTTCTAAGATGGAGTATGGTCCTTGTCCCTGTGAAATCAGAAAATCCTGCACACCCAACTTTCTTCTCCTATGTTTCTTACTAGTTTCTCCTTTCATCTTCTTAGGATCATTTCCATCTTGGTTATCTTTTTCTTTCTTTCTTTTTGTTACAAACACATCTACTTCATTATTTATGCTCTTATCTACTACATCAAAATAATTCACAGGTGCTTTTCCTTTATCATTATCTCTTGTACCAGATGTAGAAGCTCTATCTAGACAATTATACTTATAATGACCCTTTTTATAACAACCATAACATACAACTTCAGAAATATTTCTTTTTGGACCTCTATCTCCTCCCTGAGAACTAAATTCCTTTCCTTGAAGAAGATTAATAGTTAACTGGCCCATCTTCCTAAGCAGATCTTCATACTCAGTAGATGTACTAGGAGAAATATTTGTGCTCACCGAGAGTGGTTGTGGATTCTGGACCAAAGGTGTTGGTGTAGGCTCTACTTTAGCAACAATTTCTTTGGGCTCCTCTTCCATGCTTTCTTCTTGCCTTCTTGCAATCTCCTTTGCTTGTTCAATGGTAGCTGGGTGGTCATACTTCACTCATTGTCTGATCTCTGGCTTCATCCCAAGAATGAAGTGCTTACAGAGGAGATTATCCATGCCATTCATCAACCCATCCGCTAATCCTTCCTTCCAGATCTGGGCATCGAGCTTCCTCCTTAGCTCTAGAACACGAGCATGATAATCCCTTATCTTCTCCTTCTCTCCTTGGGATAGCTTTGTGATATCGATCATGAGATCTGCATATTTCTGTTGTTCACCAAATTCTTCAAGAAAACTTTCAGTTAATAAATCCCATGAATTTTTCACATTATCACCTAGTGTTTCAAACCACCTAAGGGTTGAACCATCCAAAAAGGTAGGAAAAAATTCAGTCCATTGTTCCCTTCTTATGAGGCCATTACAAATGCAAGATCGTTTAAACTCTTGAATGAAAGAGGAAGCATCTTCATTAGATTGGGCTAAAAAAATAAGAATCTTCCCCATTTTCAAAAGTAACCACAGTGAAATACCAACCCACAAGTACAATCAACAAGACTTATGTGCACAAATAATTGGAATCACTATAATAGAAAGTGACTTTACACCTTTCTACAGTAAAATAGAAATGACCACGGTAAATTACGGTAAAACTTGATGGGTAAAAAATGACTTTACTGTGGTAAACACTATTCATGGTAAAAAGTGAAGTTATTGTGGTAAATACTATTCACGGTAAAAAGTGAAGTTACTGTGGTAAATACTATTCACGGTAAAAAGTAAAGTTACTGTGGTAAATACTATTCATGGTAAAAAGTGACTTTACCATGGTAACTACTATGCACAGTAAAAACAAGGTTACCCTCCAAATGTTTTCTGACTAAGTGGGAATATCTCTCTAGAAAATCCACCAACGAGGAATGGTCCCGGCAACGGAACCAAAATGTCATCACCAATCCGGCACTATGATAATTCTCCACCGGGAACTCCTCGTGCTATGATTATTTACTAATGCACAACCTTTAGTTTGGTGGATGTAATCTGGAAACACAACAACAAACATAACACAAGAATACCATAGACTATGATACGAAGGAATGATGAAAAATCTGAAATATAAGTGTAAATTATAATATCAACATGAAATTGTTACAATCTCACCCATGAGGTACTTCAAGTGTTACTGACTTCACTTGCCTTCCAACAATAACTATGGGAGAAACTTCACAATGGCTTCTTTAACACACCTTCTAAATGATGGCTTCCTTTACACACTTACTCATATAATATTTCTCACTACTTCCTTCTCTATGCTAAATGAGGGGGGTGGCCTCTTTATTTATAGGAATTCAGGCTTATCCACCCTATCTCTAAGATAGGATAGGAAATCTCTTCCGGCCAATCATATTCCATGCCTAAACTCTTGCCTTTACATGTAGGCTTATCTTCTAAGATAAGATAAACCTTATCATCTCACATGGGTTCCACCTTTTTAGACTTTTCCACAAATAAAATACACAAAATATTTATGACATCACTCTTTATCCTTATTAAAAATATAATATTTCTAATTCCTAATCATGTAGACCCTACTTCTCTACTTACCCCAACTTTGACATTTTAACATTACCGGACCACTTACGACAAATATTTACTTTTTACCACAACATTCCTATTGTACTTTGAACTGTTACCATACTCTACTTTATTGGTGGCACCGTACTGATAGGCGTTATCTTCTATCAGAACACCACTACTAATCATACTTAACAACATCCTATTCCTAATACATACATAATAAAATATAAATTACGGAGGAAAATTTTAATGTCGATAGCTCGGGGGTGAACCCCTCAAAGAAAATTTTCATGGGTGGTTTATTAACCCATGGGTAATGGGTAACCATTATGGGCTATTTTTGGGCTCATGGTTTTTTAGTACCCATTGTTTTGATACCCATCGGTTTTTTGCCCATTGTTTTGATACCCACGGTTTTTTTTCCCATGGTTTTGATACCCATGGTTTTGTATCAAACTGCTTAAGAAATTGTCTATTTATATGGTCTTATGCATATGATAGATAGACAAGAAAATGTATTGCAGATGTGCTTTGAATTCGGGTGTGAATTCTGTAGAGTTTGTTGAGCATAGCTCCAAACGGATCTGGGTATTGTATTGAGAGAGTGGAGGCTTGTAATAAAATCTGAGCAAGTGATTCTTGGTGGACGTAGCCCAAATTGGGTGAACCATGTTAAATCTTGTCTCTCTGTGTTGTGTTATTTATTCTGCACTTTTATTTGAGATCTGTAATATTTTCTACATATTAGTTTCTACTGTTGTGATTCTGTAAGGGATTATTCCGCATATTTTATCTCTTATTTCCTAACAATTGGTATCAGAGCCTGGTTTGGTTTGCTGAAGTGTTGAATCACAGGGAAAGTTTTTAGCTTGAGTGGGAGCTATGGCAGATGATGGAAGATCTAGGGTTGATAAATTCAACGGGAAGAATTTCAGTCTTTGGAAGATGCAGATGGAAGATTACCTTTATCAGAAGGATCTTTATACTCCGTTGTCTGAGAAGGTGAACAAACCCTCAAGTATGATAGATGTGGAATGGGATTTGTTGGATTAGGAAGGCACTTGGAATGATCTGGCTGTGTCTTGCATCTTTGGTATTATTTAATGTTTCAAAGGAAAAGACTACAAAAGAACTAATGGATGCATTAGGGAAGTTGTATGAAAAACCCTCTACCTCTAATAAGATATTTTTAATGAAAAAGTTGTTTAATATGAAGATGTCTGAGAATAGTTCAGTAGCAGATCATTTAAATGATTTCAATATGGTTGTGAATATGCTAGCTTCGGTTACAATAGAATTTGATGAAGAAGTTAGGGCTTTATTAATTCTGTGCTCTTTACCTGAAAGTTGGAATAGCCTAGTAATGGCGGTAAGCAACTCGGTTCCAGCTAACTCGAAGTTGAAGTTTGAGGATGTTGTAGGGGTGATTCTAAGCGAGGAAATGTGAAGAAAAAGCTCTGGGGAATCTTCTACTTCAGGGAATGCTTTGACAGTGGAAACTAGAGGGAGATAGAAGAATAGAGGAAACCATGGAAAATCAAAAGATCGGGCAAGGTCAAAATCCAAGAAGCAAGATTGTATGCTGGAACTGTGGAAAGTATGGGCATGTAAAGAAGGACTGTTGGGAGCTTCGGGACAAGAAGAAACAACAGGAAGAAAACAAGGAGGTGAATGTGGCATCGGGTAATGTATGCCAGGATGCTTTGATTCTTTCTTTGCATAATATTACTGAATCTTGGGTTTTAGATTCAGGGGATTCTTTTCATGCTACTCCACATAGGAATTATTTTGTTGATTATGTTCAAGGGGATTTTGGGCATGTTTTTCTTGGTGATGATGAGCCTTACAGTATAGTTGGAAAAGGTTCTGTTCAGGTTAAGATGCAGAATGGGAATACATGGCTATTGAAGGATGTCAGACATGTGCCTACATTAAGGAGAAATTTGATATCGGCGGGGAAATTGGGAAGTGATGGTTGTACTGTGATATTTACAGCTGACTCTTGGAAGGTTACCAAGGGTGCTCTTGTGGTGGCAAGAGGTAAGAAGGTTGGAACCTTGTATTTAACCACTAATAGTACTAATGATTGTAATCTTATGGCTTCAGATGCAGATACAACATTATGGCACTATAGGCTTGGTCATATGAGCCATAAGGGCATAGACATCATAAAGAAGAATTTGCCTGGATATACAGAAACAGGTTTGGATTTCTGTGAGAACTGCATATATGGGAAACAGAAGTGAGTAAGGTTTCTCAAGGTTGGACCTACGAAGAAAGAGAGTAAGTTAGAGCTGGTACATTCTGATGTGTGGGGGCCGGCTCAGGTATCATCTCTTAGGGGTTCAAGTTATTATGTTACTTTTATTGATGATGCAACAAGGAAAGTTTGGGTTTATTGTATTAGAAACAAATCTGATGTATTTGATACTTTTGTTAAATGGAAAGCCTTGGTAGAGAATGAAACAGGTCTTAAGTTAAAATGTCTCAGGTCAGATAATGGAGGGGAGTATTGCAACAATGAATTTGATGATTATTGTTCTAAGAATGGAATCTGCAGGCAAAAGACGGTTCCAGGAACTCCGCAGCAGAATGGGGTATCAGAAAGGATGAACAGAACAATAATGGAATGTGCTAGGAGCATGAGGATACATGCAGGACTGCCTCTTTATTTTTGGGTAGAAGCGGTGAGCACAGCTGTGTACTTGATAAACAGAGGACCCTCAAGTGCCTTGGATGGAGGCATACCTGAGGAGGCTTGGTACGGTAAGAAAGTTCGATTACTCATTTCTTAGAGTCTTTGGATGTGAGGTGTTTGTTCATATTGACAAGGATGATAGGACCAAGCTAGAGGCTAAATCAGAAAAATACACTTTTATTGGTTATGGTGGTGATGACTTTGGATTTAAATGTTGGAGTATTAAAGGACAAGAAAATCATTCAGTCTAGGGATGTGGTCTTTAATGAGAAAGTCATGTATAAGCAACAGTTGTAGGAAAACAGGGAAGAATCCAAGAAAGAATATGCAGTGGTAGAGGATCTTCTGGATGGGAAAGTGACCCATGAATCAGTTTAGGAACCTACTCAACAGGAACCCCAAACTCCTACAGTGAGGAGGTCTTCTAGGGTAAGAAAAGAACCTGAATGTTTTTTCTCCTTCTCTTTATTATTTATTACTCACTGATAGTGGAGAGCCAGAGAGCTTTGATGAAGCAATGTAGGTAGATGCCAGTAAGAAGTGGGAGCAAGCCATGGATGAGGAGCATAAGTCTCTCATGGAGAACCAGACTTGGGATTTGGTGAAGCTACCGGAAGGCAAAAGAGCATTGCAGAACAAGTGGGTGTACAGAGTTAAAGATGAAGAAGGAGGAAAGAAAAGATATAAGGCCCGGTTGGTGGTCAAGGGGTTTGCACAGAAACAAGGTATAGATTTTGATGAGATTTTTTCTCCTGTAGTAAAAATGACTTCTATCAGAACTGTTCTTGGAATAGTGGTAGCAGAAGACTTGCACTTAGAACAGTTAGATGTAAAGACTGCATTTCTCCATGGTGATTTGGAGGAGGAGCTATATATGCAGCAACCAGAAGGATATGAAGTCAAAGGTAAAGAGGAGATGGTGTGCAAACTGAAGAAGAGCTTGTATGGCCTGAAACAAGCTCCACGTCAATGGTATAAGAATTTTGATAGCTTCATGATGGAGCAAGGTTATATTAGATGTCATTCTGACCATTGCGTGTATACAAAGAAATTTGAGGATGGAAGTTATATTATCCTATGTTTGTATGTTGATGACATGTTGGTTGCAGGTAAAAACATGCAGGAAATAAAAGTACTCAAGAAACAACTAAGTGAATCCTTTGATATGAAGGATTTGGGGGCAGCCAAACAAATCCTTGGTATGAGGATAACTCGGGATAGGAAGGAATGGAAGATGACTTTATCTCAGGAAGAGTACATTAAGAAGGTATTGGATAGGTTTAACATGCAGGATGCTAAACCAGTTGGGACTCCTTTGGCAGGCCATTTTAAGTTATCAAAGGAGCAGTGTCCCAAGACAGAGCAAGAAAGAAACCAGATGTCCAAGGTACCTTACTCATCAGCAGTTGGCAGTTTGATGTATGCTATGGTGTGCACTAGGCCTGATATTGCCCATGCAGTGGGAGCTGTGAGTAGATTTATGAGTGATCCAGGTAAAGAGCATTGGCAAGCAGTAAAGTGGATCCTTCGGTATTTGAGAGGGACCATGGGGACAGTTTTGTGCTACAGTGGATCATACACCACTTTACGTGGTTATGTAGATTCAGACATGGCTGGAGATGTTGACAGTAGGAGGAGCACAACAGGTTATATTTACACTGTAGGTGGGACAACAGTGAGCTAGATTTCATGACTACAGAAGCTGGTGGCTTTATCAACCATGGAGGCTGAGTATGTTGTTGCCACAGAGGCAAGCAAAGAGATGATTTGGTTACAACAATTGCTTGAGGAGTTGGGGCATAAGCAGAAGGAATGTAAGCTACATAGTGATAGTCAGAGTGCTATACACCTAGCTAAGAACTCTGATTTCCACTCCAGGACGAAGCATATATAGTTGAGATATCACTTCATCAGGACAGCTTTGGAAGAAGATAAGTTGAAGTTGGAGAAGATTCATACCAGTCAGAATCCTGCAGACATGATGACCAAGGTGGTCACAAGGGATAAACTAAAGCTATGTTCAGCTTTGGTTGGCCTTCGCGGATGACAGTGAAGGGTTGAGAAGCTTTCTCAGTGGAAATCAATCTCCAAGTGGGAGATTGTTATGTTTGTGGAGCCTGTTTTCATGTTAGAGTGTGGTACACCTTCTATGTGTTACACTTCGGGTATTTTTACGGTGGTCCCGCTCACCGGTGAGCGGGTCAAGGGGGTTCGAGGGTGAAGCCCCCGAAGTAAATTTTCATGGGTGGTTTATTAACCCATGGGTAATGGGTAACCATTATGGGTTGTTTTTGGGCCCATGGTTTTTTGGTACCCATTGTTTTGATACCCATTGTTTTGATACCCACGGTTTTTTTGCCCATTGTTTTGATACCCACGGTTTTTTTCCCATGGTTTTGATACCCACGGTTTTGTATCAAACTACTTAAGCAATTGTCTATTTATATGGTCTTATGCATATGATAGATAGAAAAACAAATGTATTGCAGATGTGCTTTGAATTCGGGTGTGAATTCTGTAGAGTTTGTTGAGCATAGCTCCAAATGGATCTGGGTATTGTATTGAGAGAGTGAAGGCTTGTAATAAAATCTGAGCAAGTGAGGTGGATGTAGCCCAAATTGGGTGAACCACATTAAATCTTTTCTCTCTGTGTTATGTTATTTATTCTACACTTTTATTTGAGATCTGTAATATTTTCTGCATATTAGTTTCTACTGTTGTGATTCTATAAGGGATTATTCTGCATATTTTTATCTCTTATTCCCTAACATTATTTATATTCTTTTTTATTGATTTATGAAATTGATGTATCATTTATATATACTATGATAGAGTAAGATATTATTTATTTATAGCATTATTATTATTGGTCCCTACCTTTCATCTTCCCCTTGACTCATAAAATCCTAGTTTAGGTCATTGGCATGCAATTTCCTTTATCCTTATTCTTACAACCCTAGTATAAACACCTCACATGCAGTTTCTTACTATATATTCTCTTACAAACTAGGATTATACTAAGACATCACACCTTATCCCAGAATTAGGCTTTGGAATCATATGTATGTTGTTGTAACACTCTGATTTTGTAAGTTTGTTTGGTAAATATTTTTCATACTATTATAACTGTTGAAATGAAGGCAAACATGTTAAGATAAATTCTGATATTAAAGAAATGTGTTGCTAACTTAGGATTCTTGCATGCTGTGATATTATTGCATAGGACAGCAGTTATTGTACTTATGTGTTTGCTGATGTGATGATAAATTTTCGTATACTTGCTAAACTCTCGTGGCTGATTGACAGCACACTTTGAATCAATTCCATTGATCCAAAGTATGATGTGGTCTTCTTGTGTTTGCTTTGTCGATTTACTCTTGAACCGAACCAGAGAGGTTGATATGAACGTGCAGCGCCTGATTGCAGGTATGAGCAGCTGGCACGTAAATGCCAACGACAGGGGTTCGATTCTTGAACCCTGTACTGTTGAACTTGGGACCCTCGTGAGGCAAGAAATGCCTAGACATGGGTGGCCTTGGCATGTGATCCAAAGGACGGAACGTCCTGCACAGCAATTAACGTGAATGTCAAATGGAAGACTGGATGGAGGTTGTTTGGTGGTTAGTGGTTAGTAGGAATTAAAATCCTAAGCTAATCCTAAGTCCTAACATGCATCCTAAACTACTATCCTAAGTGGATTTTTAAATTACAAAAAAAGGGGGGGAAAATAAACCTAAGTCTAATAACCTAAGGCTAAACTATGACCTAGGTTGAACACTAATGTGCAACCTAAACTAATCCTAATCTAAAGGGGCGCGTAGACCCTTGGAGGGAGAGGATAAGGATGGAGGGGAGTATTCATTATCATTTAATGGAAAGTCCATACGTGGACAGCGCTAGTTTTGGCAGGGCAGGTAAGAAACGGAGGTATCTGTTTAGAGATGGAGCTAAATTTGGTTTTTGCTTGTGGAATTTGAAAATTTGAGTTCGCCAACTCAAGTTGGCAATGGCGTGGGAAGTTAGGAAAAGGCAGAGCCTTTAATGCATTAATTATCCTTGGTCCTCGCGACCAGCTCGCCTTGGAAAGTGTATGATGGGGAGTTTTGATTTTCATTTTGTTGATTTAGGCTTTTGCAAAGTTGCTCTGCATTTGGTTTTTCTGGTCTGGTTCAGTCGAACCAGCTCTTGGGATTTGTCACTGTTCTTGGAGATTTTGAGGCTGTTGCTGAGCCTGAAGAGGGAAGGATTGTTGGAAGATTTCTTGCTGTCGCCATGGAAGGAAATAACTTCGGCAACGCAGTTTTCTTCAATTTTGGAAAAGAAATCATAGGCATGTTAAGCCCTTTCTCTTTAAAAATTCTTGCTTTGTTTAAGTGTCTCATTAAAACAACCTTGCTCTTGGGTTTTGGATTATGTGATCGTTGTCAAGTCGATATGATTTGGATTTCGTTGATTCTTGCTTTCTTTTTTTTTGAAAATGATAAGAAGAATCGCTTCTGGTTGCTAGGCTTTGATTCGTCTTTGCACGAATCGAGTTGGAACATGAATTACTATATTGGTTGTTGACAGTATGGTGGATTGAAATAGATATTTTCTTTCTCTGTTCATGTTGTATGAAATCAGAACAGGCTATGTGAGTTATTCTCCTTACTGTGAAATTGTTTCCTTGCTGTTGTGTTTGGAACTGTCTTTGCATGTATAAGGGAGTTGGAATACCTCCATGTTGTGCTGGTTATTGAGGTTATATGGAATTTTGAACTGGTTTTTCTTGTAAAATAGGATATGGAACTGTGCAGGTAGTGTGGGTTATTTTATTGCTGTACGATTGATATTTTGTCACATGAACTTGTGATATGATTGTATTGGTTGTGTGAACGGCTTGAGGTCGTTTCTATACTGAAGTATTCATTAAAGGAAATAAGATCTTTTTTTGTTTACTATCTGCTGTTTCAGGATTTAAAGGAATATCATTTCTTTTCGAGCTGTATGGAATGGGTATTTCACTGTTTAAGTATTATATCAAGAACTGTTAGACTGTGTGGGTTGTTTTCACTGCTATGAGAATGTTCTTTGTTATATGGTCTTTCATGATATAATTGTACAAGATGTACGAGTTTCTTGAGGTCATTTCTATACTGAAATTTCTTTTAAAAAGGAAATAGTTCCCTTTCTCTCTCTGCTGTGTTTGATTATGAAGAATACAGCATTGTTTTTTTTTGTATGAGCATATGAATTGGGTTTGAGGGAAGAAATGGTAACACGTTTTTGTTGTTTCTTTCTTTTTCCTCGCTTAAAATAAATAAGACTTTTCTTTTTCTTTTTGTTGTTTCGTTGAAAAGAAATAGCATTTATTTTGATCTTTGAGAGATGGGTTTGTGAATTCTATCTGAGCAATGCATACTCGGTTAGAAGGGTATGCTGGTAAAACAATTATTGCTGTGTTCTTCTTTTAAGTAAATGGACAAATACGATTTTGAGCAATCGTGGAAGCTGGGAAGAGAAATAGTCTCTCCTTCTGAACTCATAGTGAAATATACTGTTTTCTTGCTAAGAAGGTATGATGATTAGTTGTGTTTATTAATGCTGATCGGTCTTTTAAGATCGAATTGTTTTGGTGATTACGACTTAGCCTTGGATTGCTGAAAAAAAGAATAAATGCATAGAAATTTTGTCCTTGTTGTGTGGGTTGTCTTGACCGTACTAGATCCATGTATTTGACACCCCTGTACGGTTTACTTTGATAGAGGTAATGACATCTGATTTTTACACTCTGGAGTTCTGTATACTATCATGAACTTGAAAATGGATTCGGGTAGAATCATTTAGGGGAAGGGAATTCTTCTTCTGGCTGTTGTTTTCGATTTGGTAAAATCCGTAGTCAGGTGATTATCAGACTTGCTGTAGGTAACAACAACGAATAAAATTTTATTTGATTGGAATGCGTCCATGGGATTAGGAAATCATGTGAGTAATTGATTGCATGATTGTGGAATTGTTATCTGTTTAACATGCAGTGAAAGAAATATGGTTTCTTCTAGTACGGTAAATATAGGATATGCATCCTTATACTATTTGATCTATGATAAACACAATGTTGTACTAACCTGTTTCGGATTTTTCATATGAGTCTGATTCAAATGAAGTATGGATATGGATGATAAATTCTTCCCTGTTTTCATTTAAAGCTGATTATGAATGAAATTACTCTTACTGCCGAGAAAGTGGATTCTGAATGGATTTTGTAAGTTTCACTCTGAACTGTTATCTTGATTTGTGTCTCGTTTAGATTCCATTTTTAGAACAGTCATGTGGAAATAAATAGGGACATGGATGAATGACTTGGAAAAATGATCTTTTCTTCTTTCATTCAGTTGGAAATCTATAATTCGTTGATAACGAATCTTGTAGTGCTTAGATATGAGCGACTATATGCATTGCTATTCGCTTTCTTGTCTGTGCTTGATTGCTTAGAATCTAATATGATGCATGAACTGAAAGGAAGGTAATGGGTTTACATTTCAGTTAGTTTCATCCTTGCATTTATTATTAATGAAAGGCGTGGAAAGGATAACAGTATGTCATATCAGCAGTAAGCTATTTGTATTTCTAACTTTGCAAATATTGTGAATTAAGACTTGTAACGGTTATGTGGAAACGGGACAGCAGTTCTTTGGCTGATTGTGATGATAATTTGATAGTTCAGTTGTTATGCTGATCTTTCTTTTGTGCCTATTTTGTGGTTGATGTCTTACTGTCGTTTCATAAAAGCAGGGTTCTTTTATTGAGACAGTTAGTTAAAGCACCTCATTTTAATGATAAGTGCTTAATATGCTCAGTTCATTGAACTGACCCGTGCAAAACATTTTGCAGATGGAATTTGATTAGAATAAAGACATGGCTGATTTCTGATTCTTCTTGATTGGTTGTAAGATGAATTGTAATTGTAACTTTTATTCTTGTTTGAGGAATTGGGAAAAGAAGAAAGTATATTCTTCTATCTATGAGTTGTAATGATGTTTTATGTAAACCATGTCCATTCAGTTGGATTGGCAAATGTATGGATTATGACATGAAATGATGAATACAATTACAAGTGTGATATTTTAAATAATTATATCAGTTTGATATTGTTGACTAAATTGGAAATATAATGTTATATCTTGATTTGGATTTGTTTAATTGTCCTTGGATGGATGCTAAATGGGAACTGATATCTATTATTACCTAAATGCAACGTTTAAGTTGAAATATGCAATTAGTTCATACTTGGGAAAAGATGAATTTTTAATTGACATTAAAAAGGATTAGGAAGAATATGATTCCATAACTGATAGGTATTCAGGATTAGCTTAGGAGCTAAGGAATATCAATTAACTTCGGAGTAATCGAACTTCACTTTCGAACTCCATTAATGATCTCGTATGCTAAATTCAGAATAAAGGATATAGGAAAAGTATATCCATAACTAATGGACCTTAACTATGTAACATTAAGGAGAACAAATGAATACATTTCTTGGGAATTAGACCTCATTTAAATGACGTCTAATAAGTTAGAATTCTGAATTTAGTTACAGTTGGGAAAATCTTGGCTAAGTTTAATAGGTTAAACTTATCACGTCCGTCGGTACAGACTTCTTAATCCAATGATTAAGAAGAGAACCAAGTAGGGAAATGCAGCCCTTCGACACGAAGGAGAAGCTGCATAGCAAGCTAATGGACAGATTTAGTCCCTCTTAGCTATATACAACTGTAACGGAAATGAGGATCAAGGGATCATCATGGATGCTGAAAGTTGATTCTTAATTATCAAATCGTATCCAAATCACTTGAGCAGGATGTGTATTCTCGATGGGAGGATTCCGTAGGACATTGACATATGCCAGCTACAGCAAGGTGTCTTCATGAAGATGGGGTCTTCATGACGACACAAATGTTGCAGCTGACATATTGCAATGCCCTCCTGAATTAAAACATCAAGAATACATAGGCTGAAGGTGAAGTTCTTGGCTGGGGATAGGAGTATGATCTGGTATAACGGAGTGACTCCGGGATACTAAAGATGACTAGACACACGGAGTCGTGGGAAATGACACCGTATGTCTGCGTATATTTAGTTACTAGGAGTGCCTTCCTATATTCGTTCATATTATAGTTAGAAATTAGAAGTTTAAATCTGACCTTAAATGGAGAGGACTGGTAGGAACCAAGAAAGACCATTCTAGATAACAGGTGAAGTGAAGTGAAGGACGTATTCCATTGATGTGTATCACATCCAAGAATATGATCATGCAAAGCATGTGAAAATCTTTGGCCAAAGTATTGCAAGTGCTGGTTGCGTGTGTCCTTATCACTTAATTTAAGATGCAGGATGTCAAATGAATATCAGTAATAGATATTCAGATAGGCTTCTTAAATGGATCACTTTGATAACCGGAAATGGTTTATGAGAACTAGTATATATATTATACTATGCATAAACGAACATGAAGGATCGGTTGTTGCCGAGTCATGAAATGAAGGATCGTTGAAAAACTACGACGGACTCCGAGCCATGAAAATGGAAGATCGGCAGTTCCTCGAGTCATTTACAACAACATATAGAATCTGTTATAAGATTGAATGGCATTGAATGTGTGTTCCATATTGTAAATATGTGAACAGGGAACATTAGTTTTAAAAAGAAATTGTGTGATCCAAACTGCGTTGTTTGGGTAGAGAACAATTATTAAAACTTGAACATGTGTTTAAATTTTATAATTCATAACAGAGAACGTTATCAAAAAAAAAAAAATTTCCCTTGTTCTGATATCTTAAAATGACCCTCAAGTAGCTTACATAGATTGTGGTTGACCTGCATGGATATTAATCAACCATTGATTGAGTCACATTCATGTTTTCTTTGAACCTATCTTAATATAAAATTCATATATCTCATTTTCTCTTCTTAATCCTTCTACCGCAAAACATATTAATGGTCCTCAATACATATATTGGGAAAATTTAAATAAAATTCACCCATTCTAAATAGATTTAAACATGGGTGTTACTAATTATAATATTTTCCCCCTAGTCAATAAAATAATAGGGTATCTAGTAAATGCCAGTTAAAACACCTTCCACATGAGGGAGAAGAAATTTCAAAGGGTTAGTTAGAGAATAACATCTATCCTCACTATGCACTTGCGATGAAAATATTATATATTTAAACACTCATCCATTGTGATACAAATATGTTATTTCTTACCTTGTGTTCTCTTATTGGATATGAAATGTTCCAAATTTACTTCATTTGATGATTACACTATTTTATTTTATGTTCTAGTTTGACCAATGCTTAGTTACTACTAATCATGATAAACTCACATATCATTTTGTTACTTATATGTAACATGGCTCTTTACATGTCTAACTATTGTTGGCCATGAGATATTGTTTATATTTTTATACATTGTTCAATATATTAGTGGATTTTTCTATCAGATTAATTTCTACATGAATTGCATTGCACAAAATGATTTTCTACAGTACTTATTTTGCACACACATTGTCTAATACATTAATTATTTTACTAGTGTTTTCTGATACATTACTTTCTTAGCACATGTTTCCTACATATTGTCTAGTACACATTTTATGGTGCATTACATATCTTGCACACACATTATCAATTACATTTCACATACCTATCTAATACATACTTTTTTTGATCCAGATGGTGTGTAGTATACACATCAAAAATCATACATCTGTTTAGTTACATAATTTCCTTATACACTTAAATATTCTTGACACATATTACTTAATGTATTACTAAAGACAAATTGCTTGAGAAATTGTTTGAAATATTTTTATTTGACACATATTTTCTTTAAAATGCAAATGATTACTTATAACAAAGGTTGATTCATCATCATAGTGATATGTATATTTTGTCATCTAATCCTATGGTGGCCTTTTATTTCATATGTTTTCATGTAATAGCAAGAGTCCCATTAGACCCTCCAAATTTTAGTTGTGTATATACTAACATGTTGCTATTCCAATCACTATTATGCTCTTAGTTACTGATTTATATGGATTAATGGGAATGTTTATGATATGTTTGCCTAATATGTGAAAAATAAAAAACTTTCTCTCTATTGATCATACCTAATGCAGAATAATTTTACAACCATGTTTAGTATACAACATCTCTTATTATACATGATTTTGAATCCTCACTTCATCATGAGATTGTTATATTTCTTTATCAATGTAAGTTTGTAACATGTAATATTATTAAAAGTAAAATATATCAAAATCTCTAAGACCTATTTCAAAATCTCAAAATCATGTTTAAGTCATATATCAAAATATCATAATCATGTCTAAGTCACACACACACACACACACACACACACACACCACACACACACACACACACACACACACACACACGTATAAGTCATTTATCTAAATATCGTGTAAACACTATATACATGTATATGATGAAAATGAGTATAATGTATCAATTTGATAGTCTCCATCATCGAGGTGGGAGAGTACTAGATCCCTCACTAGGCTCCATTGCACCCTGTATTTATAAAAAATAAATATACACATCAGAAACTATATATAACATACCATATTAAAATTTATAAGTTAAAATCTACAACAATTTCATTATTAATTGAATAAATCATAGAACTAGGATGTAATTGACTACCTTAGTATCTATTTGTGGGTAGATGTTGGGATTATCTACACTATCCTATAAATATCTATGAAAAAAAAAATATTAAATCTAAGAAGTTGATAAACAAGATTTTAGAATAAAGTTCATTAACTTCAAAAATTTCAATTTAGATTAAATATTAAATCTAAAACAGAATAAAAATAAAAATATCTCTACATATATACCACCACAGAATGTCTCTCCAAATCCATGAGACCGCCACTAATAATTATTTGTGGCTGACCCACGACCTCAACACCAGCACGTAATGAGACAAATGAACCAAGGTGAATCAGGGCCTCAACATCAAGTGATATATCATGGTTGGGCTTAGTCGAGAGCTATTTATATGTCATAGGTGGATATGATGTTGGCTGTGAAGCACAAAAATACTCACCAATATGTGCTGAAGTTGAATCCTAAACACATAATTAAATGTTCAATATTATATGTCAACACTAGATCTTATATATATACTTAAATATTAATAAATTGTAAAGTAATAATGAAATAAAATATGTTTTAATTAAATTAAGGTTTAATTTTTACACACCGAAATAGAAAAGTGTTGAACATCGAGTGTCACGATCCTAACAAGACAAGGTCAAAATTGTAGTAGTTGCAGTAGTACCTTAAATAGAAGATACACCATCAGGAGCAGTACTCTGCTCTAAAAAATTAAAAAGCCCTGATAGTGGAATACCTCTCTAATATGCAATCAAATAATATGCATGTAACAATTTGATAGCCATGATGCATCCTAGCTGACGCATCTGCGTAACATCTATATCAAACTCCCTAGAATTCATCAGGTGATATCAAATGTGCAAGAAGAAAGGTGACATGAACATTTGTTTACATAATATTCCTTTATTTTCCTTTCTCTTTCATAAATCATCCAACACAAGATCTTAAGGACATGAACATTTGTTTACATAATATTCCTTTATTTTCCTTTCTTTTCTTATCAAAAATTCATGCTACAAAACCTCATTAGATTACACATCACCTTTCACACTTGATTTTAATTCATCCATAAAAAAAATTTAGTGACTTAAGATGGAAAGGGTCGTATGTTTTCAAGTTTTTTTTTAATTTTTTTAGATCTTTCAATATGTTTTCACAATGTGTTTTGTATTTCCCAACTGTAGTTAGAATCTCAAGAATAGATGATAGCTTTGATATCTCTAAATTAGTCCTCTCAAACAATTAGTAGAGGAAGAAGCCATAACTATAAAAACGGAAATTAAAATTTAATTTAGAATACTTTTTTTGAAGCCATAAACCCTAAATTGATCAAGTTTAACAAAAATTTAAATTTATTTTTGAAAAAAATATTAAAACAGATACTTTTCTTACATCTGAAATAGAATTTGTTAAAATACTGTGTATTTATGTTAAAATATACTTTTCCTATGCAATGACAACCTTTTTTATGATGTATGATACAAAAACTCATATGTATACTTATGTAGTACCACCAGTAAGTAAAATGGTGGAAGAAGGAAGTAACACAGACAAGGAAATCAGTTTTAACAAAACAAGAAGACATGAAGTTTGAGATTGTGCAGTGTCATTATTTCTCTTGTTGTTTTTTCAAAAAAATTGGTATCACTGTGAGGTCTATTATTTTTCTTCTTTAGGATGTTGTAAATTCTACAAATGTTGGAAATAAATCAATCCTTTTGGTGTGTATATTCTATCAAATCATTACAAAAGCCAACAAATTTGAAATTCTTAAAGTATAGAAGAAAGAGCTTCTAGAAAGGACAATAAGTTGAAGAAGATTTGTCTATGTTTCTTGCAAGAAAATTACTATCCTTGTTTCTATAGGATAGATTTAAACAAATAAAATTGTGCTCAAATTTCTTTTTGAAGGGGAAAAATTAGCTTTTATGCATTTTTTTTCCTTTTCCAATTGCCCAAGATGAATTTTTTCATTAAAGATAAATCAATCCACTTCCGATAAAACTAGTTGAACACTCTCATGTTGCTGCCTACTCTAATTGTATAAGGTTCTAGAAGAAAAAATGTTAGATCAAATGAAATCAAGCAAGCTCATGTTGATATAATTTTTGCTACATTGGACAGAGAGCATCGTGTGTAGTTCATAACAAGATAAAATTAACTATAGATATAATTACAGATAAATTAAAAGAATATTATTAATCTTGTGATGAACTTCTACCTATTTAGAGGATTGAACTAATATATAAAAAAAAAGTTTCAATTTTTTTAGGGAATAACAATAGCTAGGGTTTCAATATTTTTTAGAGAACAAATTTTTACAAAAATAAAATAGTATAGAAACAAAATGGGTGCATAATATTTTTTTAAAAAACAATTTTTACAAGAAAATAGTTAGTAACATAGCTGGTGCGGCAGATTTGATTTGATTTTCTTTATCTATTGTTGATAGGTGTTCAGGCGTTATAACTTCATGTAAATATGTGCAAGCCAGAGGAAAAGTGAGAAACTTTTTGTTGTCACAAATATATAAATTGGGGGTTTGTGTGAAGGGTGTTCACACGAACACCTCTCCATGTCTTACGTGGAATTTTGGATGAAGGGGGTGTTCATGCAAACACCCCTCATTTCCCAACCTGCCCAATCTCCTACTCACGTTTTTGGATACCAAGTGGGAAAAAGTATTGTGCTTTAAGCCCAATATTTTTCTTAATCACAACTATGAATTTCCTTCTCATGATTGGATATACAAAATGAAACAAAAAAACATATACAATCTCCAAAAGAAGGTGTAGGGTGTATAGAACCACTTAGTTTGTAAAAACCAAGGCTCTCTTGACCACTATAATTAAAAAATTGGGTAGGGACACTTAGGATTATATATTTTTATTCAACGTTGGACTCCAAATATTACATTTGTCACAAAAGGACATGAAACAAATGGATAGAAAGTAAAATAAAAGAAAAATTACAAAATATAAACTATAAGATTATGTAAAATAGAACTCATTTGGATCAAGGATAACATTTATAGGACATATCATTGCATTATATGAGTAGCATAGCACCACCATGTTTTCATAACTCAAAGGAATTTATTTATTCTCACTACAAGATTTGATAGGGTTTTTTGGATGGAGAGCATAAAATAAAAATTTATTGAATTCATTCAAACTAGAAAAAAGCTAATATATGCACACTCAAAATTGGTTTGACCAAACTGTCAAATAGTTAGGGACAATAATTGGTCAATTAATAATAATGTATTAATTACTTTTCTAACATTTCCCCCTTAATACATTGCTTTTAAATATCACATCATATTTCCAGATAGTGGACCTCCCTTATTTTAAAAAAATGTAAAAAAAAAATTACACTCTCTGTATAGCCTTTTCACCTCTAAGGTGACATACCATCTTTGTGGTTTCATGGTCTTGGTGACACACCTTGGTTTTTTCCTTGCAAGATTACCAGAAACTTGGAAGTGACATGAGTACATCTCTCTACTAACACCTTTGGAATTTTTCTCAGATTACCATGAACCCATATGGTTTTTAGTTTGCAGGTTGATCACGAAGCTGGAGGTGACTGGAGGTCTCAACTATACAATTTGGTGGTTTCTCATATTTCCATAAAACCTTTTCCAAGAACTAGTGGACACTACACAAAATGCACAACATGAAATAAGAATAAAAATCAACACACACACACACACACACAGATATATATATATATATATATATATATATATATATATATATATATATATATATATATAATATATATATATATTATAGAAGAGCTTCGTTGATGTGTTCTTCCTATTCTTCCCCCAAACTTATTTATTTTCTTCTCTCTATTACATAACAAATGTAGCACCAAAAACAATACATAAAAGCATAAATTAATTCCTAAAGCTGCTGCATGTCTGAGTTAGATATCCTTACACAAAAGACATAAATAGATTTCTAGATTTTAGAGAGAATGTCATAATCAAATCTGCGCATTCCATTCAATGCATATCATTTTCATTTTTTTCTAAATATTTTTTTTTCATAAATCTCCAGCTCTCAGAATTCAGCACTTAATGTGGGTAGTTGACATTATATCTCCAACACCCCCCCTTAATCTCAACATATTGTTATCTTTCTAATAACTGGTTGTTCCATCTCCATAGTTCTTGCTACCATTTCCAGATTTTCCATTCTTCAATTGATCTTTAGTATAGACACCCAAATAACTTCTTAGATATTCAAATGCATATTTTCCTAATGGCTTGGTAAAAATAATAGCAAATAGATCTTGAGATCTACAAAACTCTAGAAATATTTCCTTGTTATTCACTAGTTCTCTTATGGAATGATATCTAGTGTCTATGTGCTTGTTTCTTTTATGAAAAAACATGATTTCTTGACAATGAAATGACTGAGACATTATCACAATAAATATTTGTGGCTTCTTGTTGTTCATGCATAAAATCATCTAGCATTCTCCTCATCCATATGAATTGACATGCTGCACATGTTGCAAACACAGACTCCACTTCTGTTGAAGAAAGAATTACAGTGGGTTGTTTCTTTGAAGCCCATGATACTACCCCTATTAAAAAATGAAAATCATAACCAAAGGTACTTTTCCTATCATCAACGTTGCTAGCACAATCAGCGTCTGTGTATCCAATGAGCTTAAACTCATTAACAATTGAATACAAAATTCCAAAGTTATTTGTTCGACAAACATACCTCAATATTTTTTTTCCATCTTGGAAATGAGAGTCTTTTGGAGACTCCCTGAACCTCAAAATAAGGCTCACAACATATATAATGTCAGGCCTTGTGGCTGTCAAGTACATGAGACTAACAACTAGTCTTTTAAATAATCTAGGATCAACAAATGAACCATTATCTTCCTTTCTCAACTTCATTCCTGTAACAAGTAGTGTAGGCATTGTTTTACAACTAAACATATTAAATATTTTCAAAACATCAAATGCATACTTATATTGAGAAATAAAAAATACCTTCAGCTTATTACTTAACTTTTATTTCTAAGAATAACTTCATAAGACCAAGGTTAGTCATTTCAAACTCTTTCATCATGGCTAACTTAAAACAATTTATGGAAAGGTCTCCTGTTAATATTAAATCATCTACATAAAGACACACAATGAACATGTTACCCTTTTCATCTAATTGTATATCCAAAGTAGGCTTGATGTTGCACCTATTGAAGCCATTCTTAATTAAATAAGAATCAATATGGTTGTGCTATGCTCTAGGAGCTTTTTTGAGTCCATAAAACACCTTTTTCATCTGGTAGATCTTTTCTTCATGACCTGAAATTTCATATCCTTCTCGTTGTTATAAATAAACTTATTCTTCAAGGTAACCATTTTAAAATTATGATGTTACATCCATTTGAAAAACATGCCACTTGTTTTGAGCTGCAATAGCTAAAATAATTCTTATTGTATCTAAACATGCTACAGAAGAAAACATTTATTGGTAACCAATACCAGGCTACTGAGTGAAACCTATAGCAACAAATCTTTCCTTATTATTCAACAATTTACCATCCACACCATGCTTAGTTTTGTAAATCCATTTCACACTTATAACGTTTGTTCATTGACGACAATCCACCAACTCCCAAGTGATATTCTTCTCAATAGCTTCAATCTGTTCATCCATGTCTTCTACCCATGCTTCATCTTTTATTGATTTATCAAAAGACATTGAATGAGTAGCCTCTAAAAATAAAGCAAAAATAGAAAAATAATTTGTAGTTTCAACATTAAAATCAG
This sequence comes from Taxus chinensis, assembly GCA_019776745.2. Lineage (NCBI taxonomy): Eukaryota > Viridiplantae > Streptophyta > Pinopsida > Cupressales > Taxaceae > Taxus > Taxus chinensis. The sequence goes on along the minus strand of CM034154.1, from coordinate 698,249,452 downwards.
ATTCAAAAATATCTCTTAAACTCCTTATTTTTCACTCTAATAAACTTGCCAATGTAGGATCCGATGAACTGCTGCTATCAATAGGGGTTTTGTGGATTGGTTTACAATGATTTCGTGGTCAATGTTATTGGTGAACTAATCTTCCCAACTATAAAATTCTGATTTCTTGAAGATCTCATTGTTGTAGATTGAGGCGTAGCTTGTGCTACATTTTGTGGTGCACGTCCGAGAGTAGAAGGAGGTATTGTTTGAGGAATACCTTGTTGTTCTAACACTTCATCACCCATATCATCATGTGAATCAGATATGTCTATACTTATTATATTTTTTACACTTCTATCACATGCTTCATTCTCAACATATTGTACATAAAGGCTGATTATAACTTTTCTAGTGCTTGGAGTAAAAAACTTGTAAGCCTTTGGATATTTTGAATACCCAAAAAGATACACTTCTCGCCTCTAGTATCCAACTTCCTTCTCAACTCTTGAGGTACGTGTCTACACACAAAAATTTGGGTCACACTCCCTTTCGACCCCCTTCAATTAATTAATGTAACACATTTAACTAATCATTACCCATTTACCCCATATTAATATTTATCCTCACATTATTAATTAATTTAATTATTTTAATTAAGTTAAGTTCACCCCCACACTTCCACCTCATCATGAAACCTCACCCTGGACCCATTCCAGGGGAATTTAACTCACAGTTACTAAGTCATCAACCTCAACACTGAGTCATCACTCCTAATGTTGAGTCACTAACTTGACCTAACAAACTAGGATTTCTTCCTAAACCTAATTAGACCTCTTCTAAATTCTTCTTGGCTTGTCTCACATGAAATGTACTTCCTTAAGAGGATTAAAAGGAGGAAATCATGCCAAATCTTGGAAGATCTTCCTATTTTTATTAAATATGACTATTTCTCCGTAACCGACATCGGTTTATCCTTGGCCAATGTAATCAAATAAACCTCCATCGGTTCCTTTATATATAATTTTACAACCCTTTACGCGGGTTGTTCATTCAATTTTGGGAGTTATATTACAATCAAGTGAGGATCTTAGAGTCATTACTTCATCCAAACAACATCTACACACCACCAAATAGTAGTAAAAGCAACGGATTCCCTTCCAGATCATTGGATTATCTACGAGAACACACAATTTGTACTGCTATGACATTGAACCAGCCATCACCTCATAGATTAATCCCTAGCCACCTTCAATCACGATATCTTCATATTAAAAAGTAAGTAATGTGATTTTAATAATTTTTTCTTACTTTACTACATATCTCTTCTTTTTGTTTCAGTATTTCATTTTCTACTGTTACCCAGATATCTCCATCTTCCCACCAATCCACTAACCCAACCATCTCAAATATTTCCACCTATCTTCACCTCTCCTTTTGTATTCCTAATTCTTCTCAGTTATATTATAATCCTAACCACACCCTCATCACTCTCTATGCAATCACAAAGAGACCCAATAACAAATTTTATTAAGCTATTACCCATTTCCCCTACCAATGTTGGTTTACCCAGTTGTCATCGGTTTTATACCTATACCGACATCAGTCATTTGATCAATATCGGTCTCTATGTCATTTTATAACCTCTAACCAGCAAGCCTTCCAATCAACCAAAATCAACCCAGAACTAACCTGATCAATCCCATACCCTTTATCAGACCTCTTCCAGACCTGAAAAACCCAGAACAACTTACCAAACCTCTGAATCTAATCATACCTTTTCCTATTAGATAAGATTTACTTATTCTATTAGCACAAGATGCCTAATTGCACAAGTACAATAGGGTTTCTTTATTTCATGGTAATTGCTACATTAGATTTTATTTGAAAGTTGATTTACATATCCTAGGAACCACCTCAATTCTCGGATCTAGCATTTTCTAGGCAGTACACTAACCTATATTATTAATGCTATTTTTGGTCTTGTTGTGTTTCTTACAGAACGTTTCCCCTAGCCAAAAGGAATCTCTCCACGATCATCTCAAATCAAAAGTCAATAACACACACATTAAACCTTCGACATTCAATCTTATAGGTATTCCTCCTAACCTCTTACCTTATCCATTGTATGCAAACTATTAAGTGAAACATCTTAGCATGTCCAGTGGGACCCATTTGGGTTCTTTGCAATGTTCATTATTAGGGAATCATTGTGTGTTTATTTATTTTTGAAAGAGATTTCACATTAAATATTCTCCCTTGGAAACATTCTTCTTCTCCTACTGATCTCAGTGAAACTTGTAGTTTGGATTAAATAGAACACTTCTTTTTATTCTATATTGCATCTCGTGAAAGTCATACTCTTTCCTATTAATTATTGCTCTCATCAAATTTCATTGTGGATTTGGGTTTAAAATATTTGCATCTCATTTCGGTATGTTGGCATTATAGCTCATCTAAATTGTGGGCAACCTATATACTAGAAGTCATGTCCAACTAATGGTTGACAAATTGAACCATAGTTCACATTTTGCACACTCTCTATACCAAATCACTGAAAACAAACTAGAAATTTCTTAATCAACATATTTCCCACAAGAAGCTATCAACAATCACATGATTAGAGGACTGACAATTAATCCTACTGGTTTTCTAGCTAGTCATCATATATGAGAAGAATCACCACCCCAAAATGTATCTGAAACTAGTCATAGTTGTCAGTTTCCATAGGGAACCTTTGGTAACCAAAAAATCTATTTTATTCACAAGTCAGTCCTAAATGGCATAAGCCATAACATAAAATCCACATCATAGGATTTCATGTTTTGCTAGCTTTTGTTTGATTTTTGTTTTGAGATACAAGTTGGTTTTCTTCATTTGTCTCTCCCTACACACTCCACAATCATAGTTGGTGTATTCTGACTATTTTCTGAGTGTGTTAGGATTAATCGTTGCCATACTCGGTCTCTGAATTAGTATTTTATTTGACCTAAATCACCAAAAATTCACTTTTTTCATTTTTCATAGATTTCAAAGAAACCAGTGTTGGTCCAGCGACCGCCATTAGTTTCATCATCTCACCACCACCGGTTCACTGACCGTCATTGGTTTTAGGTTATTTTGGTCATTTTTACCAAAATAGTGTTCAATTTATATTTCTTTTCTTTTTGTTACTTCTTCTGTCACTTTACTATATCTTTGAGTATTTGATATTACCTTCAAAGTCTAGTTCTACTTTGTTTTCATTATTCATTGCAAGATTTGTAAAACTACCATTTTCCATAGTAACCGACGACAGTTGAGTCCGACCAGCAGCGGTTACCCTCTCATACCAACATCGGTTACCCCAACCAACATCGGTATCTATTTTCCTATTTTTATCCATCCCTTATGTGTTTCTACATTATCAACATGGATCAAAATACCATTCTATTATTAGTCACATGGTTTTGACTCGTAGACAAGTCAACACTCATCATTTATCTACCCGTGATTCATCAAGGTAGCTTGTATACAACATGCCTGTGTCCATTCCCCTTACTCTCGCACCCACTTCTGCATCAGCTACTACCATCATGGCCTTATCCTCTTCCACCTTACTACCTGTGGTTTCCCATCTTGACCCTACATCATCGATATATGTCATACCTATGGAATCTGTCACAGCTTTGACATTTATCACCTCTATGATGTAAACCATGCCTTTATCAACTGCCTTGAGTGCAATTCTATCTGGACCCACCACTTTTCGTATACCTATTGCATCTTAGCCACCATTGGTGTCGGTAGCCCACACTCCCTTCCAAAACATTTTCCTCTCCATATAATAGTATTTTCTTCTTATTTCTATGTGATTCTTTACATCCATCCCTCCTAACTTCTCCTATCACCAAAATCCCCCTATTTCATCGACCTCTTATTCAGGGTACTTTCCCTCTACATCTATTTTGGCCTATGGTACTTCATCAAAATTTTCGTACTCGGCACCACCACATATTGGGATGTCATCCACATCATATCCACCTTACCTACCCCCTTATACTACAGGGGGTGCCCCGTCATCACAACCTAACAACGATCTTATCAAAATAATGATGGACAAGATGCAGAAATTATAAGCATCTGACTCTTCTCACGTAACTCTCAAACATATGATGAGATTTATAATGAGCCCATTCGCCCATCCATTCCAATTCATCCATACCCTTCCCATTAGGAAATTCCTAAATTCAACTGATTCAACAACAAAGAAGACCCACAACAACACTTGTGGTCTTTTAAACATGTGTGTTACCTAATCACTCATGTTAACTCATTGCTCCTATGAACATTTCAAATGTCATTGACAAGACCCACTTTAGATTGCTATAGTGCTCTACCTAGGCTTTCAAATAGGTAGTTTAGGCTTTCCTATACCACTTTTCTATTAACATCATGATGAAGGTCACCATGACTTACTTGTATGCCACATGCCAGTATGAAGATGAATCTATCACAAATTTTTTCACTTGTTGGCGGAGCCTAATTACCCAAATCACATTCTATTACCTCAGACGAAGTTAATAGATTTATTCGCTAGATCTTGTGATAGACACATCTTTTCAAATCTCAAAGTCTAAACATTCTGCACATTTGACGAGGCATTCACTATGGCCCAAAAACTAGAGATCCATACCATTGAAGAGAAGAAGATACAATTATGTAACAAGAACGTTGTGTTTAAATCAAATGATACCTCTTCTTATTCCAAAAAAAAAACAAAATGATCTGTCAATGCCATCATTTTGAAATCTGACCTATCTCAACCATATAACAAATCAAAACCTTCTTCTAACCTCTCTTCTATTTAGGATTTTCAATTTAAGTGGGAGAAACAAAATTATACTCCCATAGGAGAACCCTACTCTTTAGTTTTAGAAAAAATCTTAAAAGCTAGAACAATAACCCTTCCACCCATCAAACCACATACTAGTTTTGACCCTTCTCATCATGTTCTTGCATGGTATAAAGAAAATGATTACTGTAACTACCATTGTGTTCGAGGTCATAGTGATGGTAATTGTATAACTTTCAAAAAAACCATTCAAGAAATGTTAGATAATGAAGATCTCGTCTTGGACAACCCTAACGCATTGGCTAACCAGAACCTTCACATTTTCAAGAAGCCGTTCCCAAATCACACCTCGTCATCTAACCAAACCAGAAAAATCTTCACGAATGAAAGTAATGTTCACGAGGGCTCATGCCATTTTCAACATCATACCAGCTCCATTTGCACAATTCCCTCCAATTCCATCTATCAAGGAAATTATTGCACAAGCTACTTTTTCCATGGAGGAGTCCCCTTTATCTTCTCCTCTACCCATGGAGGAGTCCCCTTTATCTTCTCCTCTACCCATGGAGGAGTCTACCATATGTTCTGATATAGTTGTCCCACCCACCTCTCCACCTAATGAGAAACCCACAATACTTACTCTTATACCAACAAAAGATTAAATTTTATCTTCTTCTTCACCAAAATAAGAAGCTACCTCATTCACCTTGCCTCCTCCCCTACCCACAAAATACCCATTAATAATCCCCCTTCCTATTGGTGATAATTCTCCATTGATTCTCAAGGATCCTATTGATCTTATCTCGTCACTTCTACCCATATACTCGAAATCCAATAATTACCCTCTCTCACAGACACCCGATTTATTTACAAGGGTCACTACGAAATTAACATCAACTCTTTCAACTTCTATGCCATTCTCATGTTTGGCTTACTACTTAGACTACGTTGACTATTCCATGTTTTGGGGACACCTTCGGATTCCTGTCTCAACTCAAATGTAAATGTCGTCTATATACACTTGCACTATTTATGCCAAAGTGTTTAAGATGGTTAAATCCATCACACTTGATTCAGTTGTAGCCACATCTCTTGTGTCACCTTCACCTACACTTACACCTCTACCATTACTTCCATGACCACTCACATCCAAGCCACCTACCCCTTCACCCACACCCAAATCTACCACTACCTTAGGGGTCATGCCAACACCAAGGTTAGCCCATACTCCTATTAAACTCTATTTATCTACTTCTTTCTATAATTGATATTGATGACAGATTCTGTATTCGAAGTTACAAATGTTGATATGTGATTCTTTTCTAAAGACAATGTACTCTTGTGAATTAATAAATCATGTTTTCTGTAGATAATATGTTAGCTTCTATAAATAGATACCATTATGCCATGTTTATGCTGAATTGAAAATGAATTATTTCATTCCTTCTTATGTTTAATAATTCAGCGCATGTGGCAGATTAGAAATTGGTCTAGTTTAAACTAATTCATAGTTTTGTTACACTCGAACTTGTGCTTTAGTCTTCATAACCTCTATTGTAGGACAGTTATACCTTTGATCAATTTAATTGATCTAAGGCAAACTTTCAATTTCATGGCATTGTGGCCATCTTGACCAAGTTGGGAAGATTAATGGATATATGATCTCTGGTTGTCTTGAAATATCAGGTGAACTCTTTTGCTCATGTGCTTCGTATGTGATCTTTGAATGCCTATATTTATTTTTCTTTGGGTAAGATATGTTGGTGTTTGTTATTTTCCACATCATTAGGTGAGTCATCTCACTTAGGTGAGATCGTAGGACCATGTGTCATTTAGGGGTCATTATGAGATTCTCTTACGCATCAATGCATCAGCGCATTAATGCATCGACACGTTAGTGCGTCAGCACGTCAGTGTGTCATATGCATCATTGGGAGTTACACTTCTATTCTGGGAATGTAACTCCCCCTTCTCTACTCGAGTTGTCATGATTGCAGCACTACGGATTACTCAGCACCTCCTATATTTACACCCCATTTGATCTATGAGATAGAGGAGAGTTTTATGGCTTAACCAGGTTCTGTCCCATGTTTCAAATCTTTGCATGCACATTCTATTGATGCTCACTCCTCCCGAGATCTCTTCAAACTACCGTTCGCACGTCCGTTGATGTGCACATTGTCCCTCGTGATCCTCACTTACGGGTTTTAAACCCTCTTTCATGGTATCAGTGCGGATCTTGTTGATCTATGCACTCCTCAGCGTTGCTCATGCATGTTTCCAGCTTCTGGCATGATATTCAGATTTTGTTACATGTGTCATAATGGATATTCTGTTCGTGTATTTATTGCATTGATTCTAGGTTTCATACCTCCTTTATAGTTGTTCATGTGTTCGTGGGTGTTTTTGGAGTGTTCGTGGTTTTACGGATTTTTTGCATGCGGTCTTCATAGGTGATTTGTAGTTTTTTGGGTGTTGTTTAAGGGCTTAGATCTGGGTTTAAGTGTTTTTTTTGTCTTGAGGTTTTGAGGTTTTAAGAGTTGGTTACTCCTGCTTGGATGTGCTTTCACTAGATTTTTAGGCTTTTACACTTTGCCTTACTTCCTTGCATTGGCTTCATTGCTCTCCAGTGGCATGCTTGGTATATCTTCATTCTTCACAGTTATCACTACAGAGAGGCCAGTGCTTGCTAATGCAGTAAGTACTTCCGGGTTCACTGTCATACAGTTTTACTCTGCCTACCTTCAGAGATTTCATAAGTGAGATGGATTCATCAGGTGATGGAAGGTTGTTCCCCATGCAGCTGTAGTTGATACCAATAGAACTCCATTCTCTCCCAGTCTCAGTTTGATGGAGAAGCAGCATCACTAGACAGAAGAAGACAGTGGCATAAAACTGAAAGGAACACATTTATTCCTCTGCTGCTGCTAAACTGGGCTGTCACCGATGTGTTTTCCTTTGTTTGGGGGTTCCATCTTATCTCTACGACCTGCATCAACCTTGGCTCGTATTCCCAGCCCCTTCAACACGTCATTTTTTTGCATTAATCAACTCTCTACTCTCTTCAACACGCATCTCTAGATCCATTTCCCTGTCACGTTCAAGCTCTGCATAGCCGTTACAAATGAACACGTTCAGCTCTGAGCTCCACCTCCTACATTAGATTCTACCTCCTGGTCTCATTTTCTGCCTTGTGGTCTCATTTCCTATAGTGGATAGTTTCATCTCCCTCACCTAGGATCTTCTACCACGTGGTCACTGACTTGCACCTTTGGTCTACTCACTCCACATGTGTTTAGCCATTTTTTTTGGCTTTTTTTGGCGGTTTGGGGTCTTCAGTCTGACCTGCTCCAACATGTCTTGCACCTCTTAACTGCTCCTACACATGGGCCCACCTTCTTTTGCATCCCTCTTTTTTAATGTTTTGAGTTCAAAAATAAAACATTCATTATTTATCACGGCATTGTAATTAATTGGGTTTAAGGTTGTTTTGGCTTGTATTACTCATCCTTCCTTTTGAGTGTCGAAGATGGAGGGCGAGGTCCGGGGAGGTTGGCAGGAGGCTAATCTCCCCTCCCAGTCAAAATAAACCCTACTTAAAAATCCATTTCGTTTCCAACGAGTACCCACACGATACCCTTTGCACTCGTTTTCAAGCACTTTTTTTAATGCGTTTGCAGCATTCAGTTACATTTTCCATTAGTTGTGGGAATTGTTTTAATGCCATAACTTTTGACTCGCAACTCCTTTTTTGATCGCTTCTTTAGTCAAAGTTGCATAATTTTTCACACATTACATGATGTCATTATTAGTTTTGTAAAAAAACTACTTTATAAAGTTCCACATTATGGGGGATTGACTAGCACTCTTGGGCTTTCACATGCAGAGGCATTATCGGCCTAGTCCGACGTCTTGATTTTGTGCATCTTGCATTTTGCATCATGGAGAGTGCTCTTTCTAAACTTGAGCATCGTAGGATCACTTTACAGCCTCTGCCACTTCTCACTGGGAGAGGGGACTATTCAGCTTGGCATGCTTCCATGGAATGTTACTTCACCCACGAGGGTCTTTTACCCTTCTTGCTTGGGTCAGTTCCTGCACCCGATAATCATCGTCATCTAGAAGACTTCCTTGACACTTATGACCACATATTTGGTCACATGATGATGCATGTCTCCAGATCTCTCTAGTTTCACATGGCACACTCAGATCCACCTCATCGTGTCTAGAGAATTCTCTATTCCCTCTATGGAGACCCTTCACATACTGCCACCGTTGTTGCTACTGTTGATTCAGTTTCTCGTCTTCTTCATGCGATGACAGTACCACTAATATAGACTTGTTTGGTTCTACTTCTGATGACAAGGATTGTGCACCCAGTTCTGATGTCAAGAGCACTACCGAGGACTCTTCTCCTCTTTCTCTCACTATTCCAGAGAGTGTTGACACATCCCACATCTCATTAGATATCGAGTAGTTTTCTACTCAGTCTCACACCGTCATTACACCAGCCTCCTTTCCACTTCCAGTGTGTGAGGCCCATTTCACTCCTCTACCTTCATTGGATGACTCATACCTATTTAACATCGTGCTTCTATTTGTTGAGCCCCCTCATTGGGATGAGTATTTATCTAACCTTAGTCATCTTTTCGCAGATTACTACTTGTGATACACTACATGTTTCTCATCCATCTACAGGTGTTTCAGAGGAGTTCATCATCTCCGTTGTTGGGAGTGCCCCCTTCTGGGAATCATGTTACCACTTCCACTTTTTCCGGAGACCTTCATCGATCCACCCTCATCTGTGGATCCCTTTTCTATTGTGGAGGATGTTTTGTTCCCTTCACATGACTTGGAAATCCTTTCTACGGGTGTTCCTCTTTTTCACTTTGACATTTTTACGCATGTGGCATTACCTTCGGTTCCTTGGCACTCACTCACTAGACCTATGTCACACTTCCGTGCACCAAACTCAGAGTTCTTCGTGTTGCTGCCTTCAGTTTCCTTTATGGAGTGGGCAGACTTCCAACACGTCATTTTTGTTCTTCCTAAGGACAGGCACATAGTTTGTTGTGGGTGGCTCTTCTTCAGTCCAGAGGTAGAGGAGCTCGTCATCGAACATTCTTCTGGGAGACCTCCTAGAGCTACATAGTTCAGATCCATCCATGGCATCTTCTACATTCCTCTCGTCTCCTTCTTCTTCTCTCTTCTTCTTCTTTCTGAGAGATTGCCTCTTTGTACATGGGTACCTTTTCAGGCTCGTCTATGGCCGGGACCCATTTTTGGCATCTTTCTTAGATTAGAGAGTGTTTTGTGTCTCTTGTGGTGGATGTTTTTCCCACTGGGTTTTCCTTCACTGCTTGGGACTTCTTTTTGTACATGGGTACCCTCATCAGGCTTTGTGTCGGGACCCCATTTCTCATTTCTGACTTGCCACCTCATCCTAAATTATGCATGAAGGGGAGGTGTTGGTGTGTGTTATTTTCCTCAGCATTAGGGGATTCATCTCGCTTAGGTGAGATTGTAGGTCCATGTGTAATTTAGGGGTCATTATGAGATTCCCTTACGCATTAGTGTGTCAGCACGTCAATGCGTCAGTGCGTTATATGCGTCATTGGGAGTTACACGTCTATTATGGGAATGTAACTCCCCCTCTCTACTTGAGTTGTCATGATTGCAGCACTGGGGGTTACTCAGCACATCCTATATGTACACGTCTTTTGATCTATGAGATATAGGAGAGTTTTATGGCTTAAACCAGGTTCTGCCCGTTTGTTGAAATATTTACATGCACATTCGGTTGATGCTCGCTCCTCTCGAGATCTCTTCACGCTGCCGTTCACACTTCTGTTAATGTGCACGTTGTCCCTCGTGATCCTCGCTTATGGGTTTTCAAACCCTCTTTCAATAAATCTATAAAATGAGTTGGAATGTGCTCTATAAAAATTGCTTATATACCTAATCAAATGAATGAAAAACTGAGAAATGGAAATCTTATCCTAAGCTAGTAATCCTATGAGAAGTTACATCACTCTTCTTGAGAAGAAATGTAAGAAAGTTAATAGATCAAGGAGGATGTTCAAGAATGTAAAGAAAAGGAATCTAAGTTAGTTACCAGACTAAGGTTCTAGAATCTCTAAAACTCAAGGAATTGAAGATATTACCTAAGATGAAAACCTTAGTGATGGAACAAGAAGATCAAATTAGACATCACGAAGCAGTGTCAATCCAAACGGAGCAATGAATTTATGAGAAAAAGGTAGAGGAACTTGAAGAACAAGTCAATATTTAAGCTCTAAGGATCTTAGGTGACAAAATTGAAGGTTTGTTAGATGGCAAAATAACATCTCAGCCATGAAGACACTTCATAGAAGAATTGAAATCAAGAATTTAGTCATATCCAAATGTGACTTGGACAAAAAAGAAAGATAGAGAGACTAAGACTGCATACTTCAATACTCTTAGAGCATTTAATATTTTTTGCAACAAGAAAAAACTGCCTTGGAATTTGAAGGAACTTGGAATTAAGAAGGGTTTTCAGTCTTTCCAAAAATGTTCATTTGGATTCAAGGAGGATTTCATCTCTACAGGATGGTCCTAGCATTTTGAACCTCTAGAAAAGAATCCTTGACCAAGTTATTTCGCAAAGAAGGACAGTGTTCAAGCCAGTCAGACAACCAAATGCACTCCAGGTATGAGATAAAATTTAATGGATACTTTTTTTTATCATGTTATGGATTTGGACATAGAGCTAGGAGAGTGCATGGAAATGAATTATGACAAAGAGAACACACGGAGACCTTGAAGATTACTTCAATAATGAAATTGAAGAATAGTGTGTTTTAATTGTAGAAATAATATGTCATATTTCCCTTAGGTCATATGCTTAGATTTAGAACCTCTAAGTCAATTTAACAATGAAAAATTATCTATTTAGATAACTTTGATAAATCATGTCATATGTTACACATGTCATGAAGTTAAATGGTTATTCAAAGTTGTTTCTATTACGAATGATCAACCTAAGAACAAAAATAGGTTTTGTAACTTTAGATGGAAAAAAAAGAATCTGTTATAACCTTGAAGATGAATTCTAGATAATGAGACAAAATTTCTTAGTCAAGCTTCTAAAGCTTGAGACGTGACTAGAAAGAAGGAAATGAAATGGGTATACAACCTTGTCAAGGAATTGAAAAACCAGAAAGTGAGAGCTCAGATGATGGTTGGGAACTATATCACTCTCAATTTGAATTCTGACTTATCATTGAGAGAGAAGTTTAATAGTGAAAGTCAAAAATTGTATTGGCGATTTATGCTTTACGCCTTTTGTATCAAGAGTTTCTTTGTGTTCTAAATTAACATGATAGGATAGTGTACCTCCTCTAGGCTTCTGAGAAGGTAGTGTACAATCCAACTAATTTTGGAAGAAAAAAATTTCTTCATTTTTTACTCATCCAATCGTTGCTCAATGTTTGTCCCATTTATGCTGGGGAATGAGTCATGCGAATTCCTAATTTTGCCAGTCTTGAAAGGGATATCAATTTGATCCCTTATTGAATATTATACAAAATGAAAGTCATGCTTCCTAGAGGAAGTTGAACTCGATGAATCTATGGTTTGGAATATGTGGGTTCAACAGTATCTATTGAAGGATTTAAACTTCTGATGTTCCCATTAGACCACTTTCCTTTGGGATTTGAATTTCCTTATCATATCTTTTGATCTTGTGAAAGTTGTCAAGATTGATTGTTCATAGGTTTTAGATGACCCAACATCTCGTATGCTAGTTTTTGTAATTCATAAACTAAGAAAATCTTGTACAGCATGTTAATCCAAACATGGGGTTTCTCCAAAATATTTTACACTTGAAGTGTATTTGCTCTTAAGGGTTCTGTCTACATTTCTAAAAAAGAGTACCACTAACTTCTAAAATTAGTTTGGATTGATCTTGCAAAAAATGGGTAAAAATATATGGCTCCCACTTTTAATGATGTATAAATGATTCAATTCATCACTTATTGTAGCAGGGAAGTGATGTGTAAGTCAGCGATGACTAAATTTCTGTTCCATCTATTGTAGTTGATTTTCAACACTAATGAGAATGGGGACTCCTAGATCATTTCATGGTGTATATCGTACATTTCACCCATATGGTTTTAGTAACAATTCTCAAGGCAATATGGAATCTTGAAGTTATGAAGAGGTATGCCTGTTGATAAACATCATTCTGATTAACCCTCTTGATGACGTTCTTTATATGGTTGAGTCTAAGAATACTATGATTTTTTCGTTTTCATTTTCTCTCATAATTTTGTTTTCAAGGAGCTCAAACTTAGATAATAAATGGAGGATAAAGAATTCAGGATAAGTATAATCTTTTTATGTTCAAGGTACCTTTCTTGAAGTTACAATGTAGTGATTAATTTTTGAGCATATTCAATTGGCTATGTGAGTAGTTGAGCTTAATTTTTAGTGAATGGTATGAACCTTGCAGTTATTGCATGTCTTATGGATGTGCATGTATGTTACCATGATTGACATGCATTTGAGGTTTGAGAGTGCATTGATGATCGTAGAAGCTAGGAAAGAACTTGCTACCATGAGTTATGGTCGTAAATGTTTCCGATTGAGGTACGAGTCCCTTCTTCATGACCTTTAAGTGTTGACTAATGTATTCTTGGATTCAAAAGGATGTCTTAATTGGTAGCTGTTATGATTCAGATCAAGAATATTTGTCCCAATGATTATTTGGTGTATAATGAATTACCATTGATTTATCCCTCATATTTTCATGGCAACGTAAGGTTGCATAATACTTTAGATAAAGGAAAAGATCTTCATCTCATATTCAAAAAGGTAGATTTCTTAACATGTGTAATATGTTAGGCATGGAAACTACATGAATAGATTAGAAAATGACCTGAGCTAACCTGAAGCCTCATGAAGAACTTGAATGTAATAATGGATAAGGTCCTAGAGTTGGACATCATTGATAATCCTTTCTATAAAATAAACTGTATTCCAAAAATGGGAAAGATGATTTGTACATATGGATGTAGAGTTCCAAAATTCTCAATGTTGATTAATTGAATCCTTGCTTAGACCTATTGTTACTACTATAGGATAACCTACTTACTCTCATTGCTAAATGGTTTATAGAAACAAAATGCCTTACTGGTAAAAATTATTTCTATCATCTATGCTTCACTCATTGCATGTTTCATAGAAATTTCATTATCAAAAAAAGGTTACATATTATGAAACCTTAGATAACAATGTCACTCATAGTTTTGAAGGTAACATTGTGTGTAAGTGATGCCATTGAAAAAACTAACTCGAACCAACAATTTAGTAGATGGTTTAGATCATTGAAAACCTCCATGGTGAAGAATACTTGAAGATAAAGTTGGTTCCTATTTTAGCTAGAGAAATTATATCTAAAGGTATTTATCATGGGTTATGAAGTGACATCAATTCTTCCCTAGATGGTGAAAAATTATTGAGCGGAAATTTTAGGAAGATTATCCATTAAAACTAAAATTGGATACTTGTTGCAACACAGTTGTAAATCACTATGGAAGATATTTCTAATTCGAGGAGAAATAGGATCACTTCCTTTCTTGAAAGATTCTAAATAGTAGATCTCTTTTTCAACCTTATTGTAATACCTTCATTGGATAAATTGAAAAAAATACCATTATTGGATGCCCTCATCATTTAAGGGATGAAGATTCTTTATATTAAAGTTTATAATTTGGAAACTCATATGAAAAAACTATCTTAGATAGAATTCACCATCCAGCTAAGGGTTTGATGGATAAAAAATAACAATTTGCATTCTATGAGAGTTTACAATTAAAATAGATAGTCAACTAATAGAATACTCTCTATAATTTTTGGTAAAAATAATGGTTATGAAGGGAATATGAAAATGAAAATTATTTTCGAAATAATGTCCAAGTGGATTTCTTACATTGTACCGCAAAAGATATTTATATAAACAATTTTCATAACTCTTCACAATCGTCATAGACAGAGGAAAATTAGCTAGGATTGTTCCTTGAAATCTAATCAACCTTTTCTATAATCTTGTACAAGTAATTTTATCCTTAATACAATCAAGGTTGACTAAATTCTTCCTGAGGAAGGTTCTATAATCAAACATAAAACTGAATCTCAAAAAGTGAACTAAAGTGATTATACTTCATGATGAATTCAAACTTTAAGGATAAGTAAGCATCATTTAAGCTAATCAGCTTACATAAGAAACGGGTTCAAAAATCACACCTTATCCAAGCATTATAAAAATTATTGGTCGTAAGATATTTCGTAGACTATATAATAGGACCGTTAAAGCATGGAAATCGAAAGGTCAGATTGAAAGCTAACTTAGGAATCCAAAAAAGATTACTGCAAGATAGATAGTTAAGATGAAAACTTAGGAAGACTGGAAATATTATTCACCTTGAGTAAAGATCTGAGGAATGTAAACATCGTTTTCCCTCATGCAAATGTGCAACAAGAAAATTGACAATTTTCAAGTAGTTGACAACGGATACATAGTGTTAACATTTTTCTGTTAGTCATGGATCTCTTCCTAAGACCACCATCAGGTCAAGTATATCCCAATCACCAGTCCAAATTGAAGTCCCAAATAATCCCTATGTGAATTTCATCAGCCTCTAGGTATATTTAGGTTAAGTCTATTCAATCACCCCTAGCCGATTTTAGGAGTCTATTGAAAAGATCCCTCTAGGCTTCTGAAGTAGTTTGGGAGGAGCTACCATTAGTCTTTAAATAGGACTATGATACAAATCAGCAGTGGGGAAAAAAAAGGATTATGTTGTCGTGAAAATGTGCGACAGGGAATTATTGACAATTTCTAGAAACCTTACAGAAGATATTTTGGGAGATGTCAAGGAAAATTTTCATGTTTTTGGGGCAAGTCCCACCAGAACCGGGTTCTCAGGCCAAAGCATGTTACTTTGTTCAAAAACACCTGATCTTTAGGATGTCAAATTCTGGGAGTTCTGTAAGTGATTTAGGAGCTATTCTATATCATTCCCCCTAGGTGATATTATGGAGTTTTGATAAAGATATTAGGGGTCTGAGTCATAGTTTTTGCAAGGGCTATCACTAGGTGCCTTCCCATGACTATATTCTAGTTTATCTCATGTGCTTATTTCACAGAATGCTAGAAAAAAATCCCTGCCATTTTGATTGGGTTCACCACGGATGAATCAAGCTCCATGAAACCACTATGGAAATTGGATGTATCTTATGCCATTGATAGTGGGGGACATCAGACCTTGAAAATTTTCATTAAAAAACTCCACCAGAAGTCTTCTGGACACTTATGGCCTGATCGCAAGTTCAAGACTCTCCAAGGTGCACTCTATTTGGAGCATTCATTCTAGTCATGTCGTCAAATCAGTGGACCACGTGTCAGCTCCAGGACCACCGTGAAAACTAATGTCCCTTATGCACCTAAGGTGGTAGACATTTGACCTTGAAAAATGCACCTAGCCCCCTTAGGGAGTCTTCTGGACACTCATGTGACCCTAGTTTAGCCCCCAGATGCTTATTTGGAGTGTGCATTCCCTACTATCAGATCGGGTCCACGTGTCATGCTCTTGACCACTATGGAATTTGATGTCCCTTATGCACCTAAGGTTGGGGACATCAGACCTTGAAAAATGTGCCCATCCCCCATAGGGAGTCATTTGGACACCCATGTGACCTCCTTTCAGCTTTAAGTGCTTTAAATCATCTTTTTCCTCCTTCATTCCCTGTCGTTAGATCTAGTACCATGTGTCGCCATCTTGCTCATTATGGAAATTGATGTCCCTCATGTCCATGAGGTCAAGGACATCAAGCATGGAAAAATTCACCCAAGCTTCTCCTTCCATGATTTCAAAAAATTCAAAAAATCTAACTGCCGCTCAATGCTTTTAGCTGCTTCCACTCCCGTGCACAGACAATCTTCATCCTTCCTGTACAACATTCTACCATCATTACGCCATTGCAAATTCTCAAAAATTTTCAACCCAAGAACTAAAACACATTCCCCACAGCTATGTGCAGGTCTTAGAAGGATTTTTCATTGAAACGAGAAGGAGAAACGAAGAACAAGAGGAAGAAAACAGTGAAAATCTCCATAGCCTAAAAACGAAGATTTGAAGAAATATTACAAGCCGGTGCATGAAACAAAAAACCATTTGTTTCTGTTCATTCCTTTTCCCAAGACCATAAAAATACACCTTCAAACTCCCCCCGCATGCGATAGAGCATCCACAACAAAGAAATCTTCTTTCCTTCTCAACGAAGAAAGAAGTGGGATTTCTCGTCAAACCATTTGCCGAATTGAAGTAAGATCACACGTGAAGCACAGAAGAAAAAAACCACATCAAAAATATAATTTTATTTTCAAACAGAGGAGAAAACCAGACCTGCAATTTTGAGGTCCATTAATGGCTGCCATACCCAGAAGCACTGCCAGGTCTGAAAATTAAAACTTTAAAATCTCTTGGATTATTAAGCGAGCAGGCCTGAAATTTCAGAGGGAGGATATTGGGAAAAAACCCATATCAAAAAAATTGTTCCATGTCATTCCGACTCCCATAGGAAAACTTTCTAAAAATAGCAGGTCTATTACATAGGAACTGCCATTTTTAGAAAATCATCGATAGTAGAACCTGCAAAGAAAACGAAGACATTGAAGGTGCACTACAGCTGAGAATCCACCAAAACAGACATTTTTGGAACTTACTAAATATAGTAAGTGGGCCCTCGACCACATACTAAAAATAGAAATTTGATCTAAAGGAGTGAGGAACGTAGGGAGAAAGGAGAATCAAGGTCACAACACTCAACAAAGGATCGAGAGAGTTACTTTTTTTCACACTTATTAAAAATAGTAAGTTACACTCAAAGAGAATTTTTGGCACAATGTGATGTACAAGGATAATCATTCAGGGGGACACCATTGTTCAGGAGCATCCTAGTCATTTTTCATAGGGCATTCAAGATTCACTCTAGTTCATTCAACTTAGCAACCATTCATGAAATAATTTGGAGGAGTTTAATTGTGTGCAAAGAGTTTGAAGATTCAAATTTTCACTGCATTTGGAGCTTTCCATCAACAAGGATCAACATATTTCATCGGGAATGACATTGTAGTCAATTTTACTCCCACTATAAAAGGAAGGAATACCACACGTGCCGACCTATCACCCAACAAAAGCTAAGCACTCACCCGAGGCACACGTGGGTGCTGAGTCTCTCTTTTATGTGAGTTTTAGTGGGAAACATTTATCTATGATTAGTGTAAGAGTATTAAGAAAATAAGTTTAGACATATAAGAATCATAGGGCTTAGAACGGAGTCCAGATCCTTGTAGCTCCTTTAGACTGGATGTTTTAATAGACTCCATAACATATATTATAATAGAAAGAAAGATATAATCATTCATTCATAGCATGCAAGGAAAGAGAACTCCTATGAATGAAATATACATTAAAGCTACTGATATCCATGTCTATTTTCAATAGGTGACCTCATTGTATTCATTGTTTCATTACAAGATCCATAGAGATAAAACCGCGGTCATGCACATCACTAGGCTTGTATAACTATGCCAAAAGAAAAAGAATTTACAATACTAAGCCTAGTACATTCCTTTCTGCATAAAAGTTCCACTCCCAGTAATCCTGTAGAGATTCACCCATGTTATCTCTCTCTATGTGTGTATCTCTTCCTCTATCTCTATATCCCCATTTGTATGTTTTCTCGGTCTCTTTTTCTGTTCCACAGGCCCTTGTATTTATCATTTTCCCATGCTACCAACTTTCCTTATTGCGCCCTCAGATCCATCGGCAAGTGTCAAATGTAGTCCTCCAAGTGAGCATTTTCCTTCAGGCCTGAGCTCTCCACTCCATCTCATGATGATCTTCTAGAAGATTCCATCGCTGGCATCTTATCCGTACATAACCAATCACGCTTTTCACGTGTTCTACCTTTGTTTCATAAATCGGCTAAGTTGCAAACCTCCTTTCACACGCCGCACGAACCATGTGCCTTCTTAACTCTTCCTCTTGTGCACTTTCGCCTTACACACCCTTATATAACTGGGATTCTGTGCACCCATGCACCTTCATACTTGGCCAATATTCCAAGGGCCCAACATTACCCCACACTATGCCTGTTCCCTTTCCTTGCAGACATTCTACTTGACCAAGGTGCAAGTTGGTTCAATGGAACCAAGATGTAGACATATATTTTACAAAATGAATAAGGAATGAAAGAATAGGGGAAAGAATGAAGAATGGGGGGACATTAATTCAGAAGGCTGGGAAATTTCCGTCGTAGACCTGCCTCCAGGTTGTTTCACACTTAGACCTCACCCTCTGCCTTATGGCATAGGTCGCCCACTAGGGTGCTCACTTCATCAAAGCTTAGGCCAGCTCTCTGGGCACCCAAAGTGTCCACAATTTGTTCCATTTCCTTACCCAAATATGTGAGCTTATCCATTCTTCTGGTGATCTAGGGGTATAGTTCCTTCAGCTGGGCCTTAATTGAGCTTCTTAAAGCCTCAATCACCTCTAATTTCTTTTCTACCTTAGCCAGAACCTTTCCCCTCTCTTCCCTGTTCCCCTTGTTCTTTTCCTAGAACTCTTTCAGCTCTGTTTCAAGCATGGCAACTAAGGAGATTGCCACCTTATCTCGATCCGCACATGTGTCATATGCGGCTTCTGCAGACTAGGCAGTGACCTTGATCTCTGCAAGTACTTGGCTGTACTCAGCAACAAGTGCTATCACCTTTAACTGGTCCTCGTTCAGGTGTGCGGCCACTTCATCCAACGATTCCAATACCAAGGGTTATCTCTCCATGGTGAGGATGCGCGTTAAGTCTTCTAGGAATTCTAGCGTCGATGCGTACCTTTGGGGGATTGGAATTAGATTTGGGTGTTTTAAAATGATGGCATTTTTTATCCATTCTATCTTTTTGTAGACATCCTGCACCTTTTCCTTTTCCTCCTTGATCTCACGCTTCAGCTGAGCATTGATTAATTCCTCTTGTTTCAATTTTTTTGCCACCTTAGTCAACTCCTCTTCCTTCTTGGCCAATTTTCCCTCTAAATCCCTTATGTTGTCATTCCATGTGAAGAGTCCTACCTCTATTTCAATAGCAACCTTATTTAGAGCATTACACACTTTCTCATCTGAGAGCTCCTAAGCATTTACCAAGGGGTTGTCTCCCTTAGACTTTGGCAATGTGATAAGCACATTTTTGTAGACCTCAAAGTATATCTCATTAACATGGGACTCAAATGCCCAAGAAAGCATCTTCTTGGTCCTGGGGTACATGCCCTCCTTCTCGAATGATCCCATGGCTATAAGTCTCTCAGTGGGTATCATGCTCTAGAACCTTGCGCATAGCACCTTGCTTGAATCATTCAAATAGCCCATTATCTACCTCTATTCTACATCAAGATTTCTTCTACTCGAGTTTGCACCTTTGGGGAAGCTAAATATTAGAGCGGGGCCTCTGAGACTGTCATGTCCCTTTTCAATGCTCTCCTCCTTCCTTTCCTTAAGCACTATGTCTGCGCTATGCTCTAAATCCTAGTCTACAAGGGCCTCAAGCATCTTCTTTGCTTCTCGCTCTGCCACTTTGGTTATCTGCTCCTTAGTAAAAATTATGTCTCCCTACTTCTCCATGGCATCCTTCTCATCCATCCTTATATCTTCAGTGCCTTCATCACATTGTGTGGCTTTTCATCGTACGAATACGAACTCTTAATTTTCATCCTCAATCTCTTCCTTCGAGTCATAGACACTAAATATATGAGGTTCCAAAGGTTCCTTTTCTTTCTTTGGCTCTTCCTCCTCATAGCCACCTCCTTTACTATCATCCTCTCCTTCTCCTAGATATATCTCTAAGTTTTCATTCACCTCCGAGTCAGTTGCTTCATCCACCCTCTACTTCTTCTTGAGAGGTGTCTTCTAGTAAGGAGATTCTAGCTTCTCTTCTTCCTCTTGTGACTCATCCATGGTGGTGGGTTTTTCGAGTGCCTCTACTTGTGGTGTCTTCTCCTTTATTGGAGACTTCTTTCTTCGAACATAGGTGCTTGGCTTGGTGCTTGTAGAAGGTATGCTCATTGTCTAAGCAGTCAGCACACTTGGTTCTCCTTCCTCTCCTCTGCCTCTCTTCTTAGACGCTAGCTTCTTCTTTCCCAAGGGGTCCTCAGGTATTGAGATCTCATCAACTAAGTATGCACCCTTTTCAAAATTTGGCCTTATGCGCATGTATACATGCGCCACAGATCCTCCAGCAATGGGAAGTGTTATTGGCCTAGTCATATGGATCTCGTGCAACACATACTTCTCCACGTACGTGCGCTTACCTCCAGGGTAGTTTAGTTTCTTCCTCATATCCCTGTTCTCCTGTTCCAACTTTCCTAGCTCTAGCCTTAGCTTCTTTTATTCTTTAAGTCTATTCACTCCCACTTGGAAGTATTGGGCAGTGAACATGAAAGGTAATTTGCACCAAGGGCTCCATGATTCATCAATGAGTTTTAACCTACCCAAGCAGTAGTGTTGGTACACTGTAAACTCAGCTTCTCCCTATGTGGCTGCTGGGAGTTGTTTAGATATCCTCCACTCCGTCCCAAATGCATTTCTCAAGCGTGTATACCATTTTTCAAACCATGCTTTGTGGGGATCCGTCATTGTATCACATGCATATTTTTCAAACCTCTTCATGGGTGAAGGGTCTTCGGTTGGGTACTCCCACACAAACTTGTCTGGTGTATCCAGCACTCCAATTTCTACAAACACTATGGTGAGTAGGACATTTCCAAAGAGGATATTTTCCCCTTCCTTCATGCACTTTACAATTTCCTCGGCAATGTATGCAGATAATTTATATATAGTCCCCTCTGCAATCTTCCTACAGACATGTAGCCATGGCTTGTTGACTTGCATTAATATTTCTTGGCCATTCAACTTCATTACCAGGTGCATGGCCATCTTCATAATGGGGTCCTTGATGTCTGAGATGTCATAGTACCATGACCATTTCTTGCATGCATACTCAGTGAAAATCTCTTAAATAGCCTCCTTATCGCCAAGGTCATCTTCCAGGATATCTCCCTCACATATGAGGCCTGTAAACTATGAAATCAACTGGGGAGTCACACGCATCTTACACCCAACAAAGTGTAATTATTCCTCATGCACCCAAGACATCAAACATTGGTACAAGTGATCTAGCTTCCCAAAATAAGGCAACTCATAGAGTTGTAGTAAACCTACTTTTGCTATCTTGACCTTTACATCATCATTGTAGATAGCTAAACCTTCAGGTGCTCATTTGTTGGTTGGCTGTACCAATTCTAATGCCATTTCTTTCTCTATAGTGTTGGTGTGGTGATTATAGTCAATTACTAGTATTCTTCTCAAATAGGATTCTCATTCCTTCCCCATCATCACTCAGTCTGGGTACTGCATCTCTACATACCATTCTTCATTTGTATTTACCTCAGGTTCTGGTTGTTTAGCCTTAGCTTTTCCCTTTCCTTTCTTAGGTGCCATGGTCAAGGTAATTTTATCACTCCAATCCTCTCCTTGTTACTCTTCTTTCCTTCTCCCAACCTTTGATCTCAGATCAGCGATATAATTTTTCTAAACCTGTGCCCTAGCTTGCTAAACCCTAACTTTGATAAATTCTTCAAAAGACATCGTCTTTTTTCTTCTTTCCACGCCCGTGTAATTCCTTCCTTCTGGTTCGCAATCTCAAATAGGATCTTCACATTTTTAATCACATAGATCTTCTACTTGATCGAATCTGAAAAACCCTAGCTGATAACACTCGCTTATATCTCCAATTCTTTATTATTGCAAAGTAAAATGAGAGTGCCCCGACCCTATATTTATAGTTTTTCCTTTTTCTGGTCATTAAAGGCTAATTTACCTACACCCGTACTTTGTTCATTTAATGTGTATTTTTAAAACAAATCCCATCTTCAATACCTTCACTCATGTGCCCTTCCTGTGTGAAAATGCCTCCAACCTTCTGGCTCGTAAACCAACTTGACAGGAGACTCTTACGCGCACTCAACACGCACCGAAGGCACTTCTTCTATCCATATTCTTGGTTTCGCCTACCTCATGTTGCTTTAACTGCGCTTCCTTTTCCTTTTTATGTGGGATCTACAAGTAGCTTTATCCTGACACCAACCATTCTATCTTTTCTCTTCATCTCTCTTTCAACCGGGCTACTCAACAAGACTCTTCAACACAACTTCCTTGGTACTTTTAATTGCGCACTTCTTCACTTTTCTCCTTCACTTTTATCCACCACAAACTTAAACGATGCATGGTCCTCTGCATACTCATAAATTCTCTAAAAATAGCAATAAGGTTATCGACACCCAAGGCACAAAACAAAACAACAATCCGAAAGGGAAACACAAGGGAAGGAAAATGCATAAAGGAAAATTTCTAAACTAACTGGCAAAACTACCTTATTTAAAAACACCAAGATGACTTATTTATAGTAGGGATTCAGCCTAGTACCATTGAAGTGTCCATGTAACTTTGTTCTATCTAGTATTTGTAACTAGCACATGCCTGAATCAAGGATGTACGAGATTGCGTAGGGACCTAACCAATGGAATTTCAACTTTATAGGATGGTGTAAAAATTTAGAATCATACAGTAATACCATCTGCCCAACCTCAAACTTCTTATTTCTAATATGGTGATCATGCCAAGCCTTTTACTTTTCCTTTTCCACTATTTGGCTCCAATGGGCAAGTGATTGTCTCTCATCCAGTTTCATTAGTTCATCAATTCTTTCTTCCATCACTTGCTCATCAACTAATCCTCCTTCATGCACTATTCAAAGAGAAGGTAACATAAATTCAACTGGAAAAATAGCTTCCATGCTAAACACACATTGAAAAGGTGTGGCTTTATTTAGTCTTTTATATGTAGTCCTGTAAGCCCATTAAACTACTGATACCTTGTCATCCCAATCCTGTCTTCCAACATCATAGATTTTGGTCAAGGTATGACTCAATATTTGTTGAATGCTTCTGCAGTTCCATTTACTTATGGGTGATAGGGCATAGTCTTATGATGAGCCACCATGAACTCAAATAGAATGATCCTCATGGTCTCATTAAAAAAATGCGTACCCCTATCACTAGTCAAACTCAAGGGGCATCCATACCTTGTGATAATGTTCTCCCATAAGAACCTTGCCATTGTTGCTGCTATGCAATCTTTAGTTGGGGCTACCTCTACCCACCTTGTGAGATAATCCATGCAAGTGATGACATAACATGACCCAGTCCTACACGCTACCAGTGGAATAGGTCATACAAAGTCTATCGCCCACTTTTCAAAAGGCTCCACGCTAGGAATAGGACGCAAAAGCATTTCATCCCTCCTTCTTGGTTTACCAATGTGTTGACAGTGGTCACATGATTTATAATAATCCCTAAAATCTCTGTACAAGGTTTCCCACCATAAACCTGCCATTAATATTTTTTGCACGGTGGTGTCACCTGCATAATACCCACCCGCACTTCCTCCATGTTCTTCCTCCATGATGGTTAGGCAGTCATGATCTAACACACTTCTGTGAAAAACTTCATCACGTCCCAATTTGTATAAGTATCCACTAATCAACATGTAGGGTGTGGTGCATATGGCCAACTGCTTCTTTTCTAATGCCTTCATCTCATCTGGTGCCACACCTTCTTTTAAAACTACAAAAATCTCTTCCAAATCCAAGGGTGTGCACCGCAATCTAAATAGTTATGCATCTGGAATTACTTCCTCAATACTTTGTGTGTCCTCTCCTGAATCAATTCTTGATAGATGATCAGGTCCAAAGTTGCATTTTTCAGGCTTCACTACAATGGTGAATTCAAACTCCAGAAACAACAACACTCATCGACATATGTGCCCTTGAAGAATGGGCTTGTTTACTAAATACTTTAATGCCATATGGTCGGTGTAGAATACAAAGGGTATCTCCAACAGATACTGTATAAATTTGAAAAGTGCATATATCATTGACAATGCCTCATGCTTGGTTGTGGTATAATTCTGCTCTACAGGTGTTAACTTCTTACTCACAAAATAGAGAGGATGATAAAAAATCCCCTCACCTGGTTGTGCAAGTACTGCTCCAATGGCATTTCTTGAGGCATCTACATGGACATGGAAGGGATTTTCGCAAGAGGGAAATCATAAAATAGGCATAGTAATAAGCATATCTTTCAATGTATCAAACGATCTCTATTGTTCCTTTCCCCAATGGAAGGTACTTTTTTGTCTAAGCAACTCTTCTAAGGGCACAACGATCTTGGCATACCCCTTAATGAATTTTCTGTAATACCCCTTTTTCCTAAGGAATCCGTGCACTGTGCTCTGGCTAGTAGTCTCCCTTACCCCCACAATAACTACAACTTTAGCAGGATCTACCAACATGCCCTCGTTACATATGATATTCCCCAATAAATTTCCAAAGGGTGTAGTAAACACACACTTCTTAATTTTGATGGATATCCTTAACTTCCTACACCTTTTAAACATTAATCTCAATTTATCACAATGGTCCTTAACCAGACCATATACTATCCAATCATCCAAATAAACCTGGAGAAACTTATAAATGAAGTCCTGGAATGCTTGAACCACTATGTGTGAAAAGATAGCAGGTGCATTCTTCAACCCAAAGGGCATGACTGTATATGCAAAACTTCCCCACTTGGTGGTGAGAGTTGTCTTCTCCTGGTCCTCCTTTGCAATACAAACTTGGTGGTATCCTGAAAATCCATCTGTAAAGGAATAGATTTTGTGCCCAGTGACTCCTTCCAAAATTTCTTCAGTGAAGGGGGTCGGAAATGGATCAATGACTCAAACTACATTCAATTCCCTATAATCCACACAAATTCTAATCCTCGCATCCTTCTTGATGCTAATTACCATTGGACTTATCCATTTCGATTCTTCCACTACCTCAATGATCCCAGAGGCTATCATCTTTTCTATTTCCTCCTTAACCTTCACACGTAAGTTAGGATTCATACGGTAAGGCCTTTTTCTAATTGGGTGTGCACTTTCCTTCAGTTTTATCCTCATCTCCCCCAAGGAATGGTGAATGCCTTTTAGCTCATGGTACCCACATGGGAATAAATCCTTGAATTCATGCAATAGATCAATGATATTTGATACTTCCTTCTCCATCCAATAATCTCCAATAATAGCTTCCTTAGGTTCTTCTCCTAAACCGATGTTAACTTTCTGTCTTTAACGGCTCATGGTAAGCACGCACGCAACCATCTATAGTATCCACACCCTTGCACGTCCCTACAGAATGGTTAACATTTAAACTTTCTGATTCCTCTCCATCAATAACATATACTAACTTTCCCTTCTCCTTTTCCCAACACATGTGCTCAAGCTGTAACTCTTCTGTTTCTTCAATCTCTTCAAAACGCGCCTTCAATCCTGGTTCACCTAATAATTATAATTGTCTATCTTCCATTCTGGCACTATCCCCCATGGTAAGGAACTTGATACCTTGCAAGGCCTTATCAACTGATGGTTTGGTACTCTGATACTCAAAGGTTTGAATAAGATCATCCGCGAGCTCTTGCCAATTCCTTTTCTGGCGGTGTGTCTCCGAATTAATGTACCAATTGCGTGTATAACCCTATAGTGTAGAATACAACTTTTGCACCCAAAGGGATGGTGGCAAGGCTTCCGTGCCTTCTCTCTAGACCCATTCACATTTATGGATATGGAAAGAGGTAGGCTCCTTCCCATGGTACTCCCTGATGATGGTGGGTATATTACTTATAGAAAATTTGACAGAGAAAGTAATTCTTACCTCACGCCATTCTAAAAGGCTCTCCTAATGCGTGGCCCACCAACAAGCTGTTGTGATGAGCAAGACGTAACTCAGCATCTCCCTTTACGCCTTTTCATTTTTCCACTGAGCTTCTATCTCCTGTAGAAAGATCTCAAGGAAGGCTCCTCCAGAGTACTTGGGCAGTTCTTTTCCCCCAAGGTACCAAACCGTGCATGCCTTAGTTACCTTGGTCAATGATCCTCTCAACTGTCATCCCATTAATTCGTAAGTCCCATGTACCCAATTATCACATGTCAGGCTGGTGGTATCACTCATTGACTGAGCATCCTCAAACTAGATAACCCTGTTAATAGGGTGTACCATCTCATGGTCTCTGATTGAGTGCACATGAATTTTGTCCAAAACCTCTTCTCCCAATGGTTTAATGTAGGGCGATGAATTCCCATCAAACAGGGGTATAATGAATCACTCCTATTTGTTCTCAAAATTGATGTACCCTTTGTTGAACCAGAGGTCCACATTGTTCTTGTAACACCAAGGGTGCCCAAGTAGTGCTGGGAAATTTTTTACCTTGGTGAGCACCAAGACTTCGAAGTCCCCAGTAAACTTGGCTCCTTGGATAGTAATAGTTACATCCTTTAAGACACTGATGGGAATTTCCTTAGTCTTATTTGCCATATACATCACATTTTAATATGGTTGTAATGCAGGTCTCCCCATCTGATGCCATGCATCCAAAGTAAAAAAATTAACCTCCACGCCAATGTCAATGAGTATATTACTGAGGAGTCATCCATCCATAACTACATTCAATGTAATCTCCTTGTCATAGTCAAGGTTGTGAGGGGGAAGGTTTGCATGTAATACCTACCTCTCATGCTCTTCTCTGGCACGTGGTACCTTCTCTCTCAACAAGGATCCTAGCAAAGGAATGATGTCCTCCTGCCTTAGCATTTTTCACACCTCCTTGATCTCATCCAGGTCATATTTTTGTGCCTTGATCCTCCTTCCTTGTTCCTCCCTTTTGGATTGCTCCTTTAGACACTGGATCTCCCCTTGTAGGATTTGAATAACATCCATGGTGTCTTGATATATCTCCTTTTAATGTGTGGGGTCTGGGTACTTTCCATGAATGACCTCTTCTCTTGAAATGAGGCTCTTCTATCTTGGTATCTCTCTTGCATGCGTGGCTTCTGCCCTTGTTGTTACCAAAACAAGCTCCAAAATTTCATCCTGTGTTACCTGAGGCATTCATTATATGTCTTCCTTCTTGATGCTAACCATCACAGTGCCTTTTTCCTTCCATTTCTACTGATTCATATGCTCATATAACTCCGGGAACTCCTCATACTTATGCTTCTTTTCGCACCATGAGCACTGTAACAAGTCCAGGCACTCACGTTTGTAATGTTATGTAGATCCACAGTTGAAAGATGTCCCTCGCAGGAAGTCACTCCTTCCTCTGCGGTTACCTTGTCCATGGTATCCTCCTCAAAAACCTTTTCCTCACGCACCTCCATCTGTGCACTCCTCATACCGGTGATCATCATTTTTAGAACTACTGGCAATACTGGTTTAGCGCACCCCATGATCAATGGCCTCATGTATCTGATTAATGAGCCTACAATCTCTAGTATCATGGGTCGTGGAGGTGTAAATATTACAATAATAGGATACATTTTTTCTAATCACACGGTGTAGCAAGGGACATCTACTAGCATCATGGTCCCCATGATATATTTCACAATCTAATGTTACAGCGCGTACCATCCTTCAAGGGAAATTATCCTTAACGTGCCCCTCTATCTCACAATCTGTGCACCACAAACCACTGTGAGTCTTATGGACTGAGTTCACAGATAGATTTTCCATCTATTTAGCCATAGCAACAATCTAAGCCTCCAAGAATGGGATAACACCAGTATCGATACTACCAATGGCTTCAGCGTGCAAGGAAGCCTCCAATGCTTCACACGGGTCTATGAAAGTCTTATGAGGCAAGGCCCTTCTAAAAGGGGTGATCAATCCTCCAACAAACCACTATGCATGCTGAGAAGGATGTATATCATATGATAATTTAGACAAGAGAGTCTTAAAGTGCACATCATACTCCCGCACACTCTCTGTCATTCCTTGTTGTATCTCCTTCAAAGTGCTAATGCTTTTTTGCTTAAACTCAAGAATTTGAAACTCTTCCATGAATGAATTATTTAAGGTAGTGTAATCCACCACTGTTTGATGAGGATCATCCTTTCTATACCAACTATGCACGTGCCCTTGCAATGTGGTTAAAAATTGACTAGCCTTTCATTCTGGGGTTGTGATACGTTTCACGTGCCATAGCAGTTCACACTTGTGAACATGTTCCATAGCATCCTGCCCCTATAATCTAGTAAAGTGCATAGACATTTCAAAGAAAACTTGAGGTGGTGGTTGGGGTCCTTGTCCTGAACCAGAGCCTTGGTTCCCTTTGGTGTTTCCTCCACTGCCTAATCCACCAGGTCCACCGGGTCTTATACCTCCAGAGCCACCAGATCCACTAGGACCATTGGGTCCAACAGGGCTTATAGGAGTTGTGCCAAGTGCCCTCACGGTCCCACTAAACTATGTGTCGATGGTTTGTGATGGTGCCCCACTACCACTACTTTGTCCTATGCCACTCCCTAGATGCGAGACCAAACATTTTGTACACTTGCCCCTTGTCCAAAAACTCCTCCAAATACTGGAATATGTGTAGCCATAGAAGAAGGAACTGAAAAATTATACCTCCTAGCATGGATCTATCTCTTCCACTAGTTTCAACTGGGTCAATACTTCCTCCTGGATCAGGAAAACCAAGCACCAGGGCTCAGTCACTGGGTGGGTTTAGATATGTGCCAATGACTCTCATTTCTCCATGCAAGGAACTCTCACCAGAAGCTGAAGGGGTCTCCCTCACATGCTTTCCAAGATGGGGTAGCATAGACTTCTCAGGTTCCACGTCTTCCGTGTGAACCTCAATTCCTTCCCACAACATTTGTCTCCATAGATCCATCACACTAGCAGCCTCGCATCACCTAGTAATCTCCCTTTCACGTGCTTTTACCATACTTGAGCTATCTTTCTTCCCTCTCCATTTTTTTCGTATCATCTTCCATCTTCCTCCACCCGAGCTTCCTTACCCAGTGCTCAGAACGGTTTAGCCAGCCATTGGGAGCGCCTCTAAACTCATGGTAACCATCAATATCTTCATAGCTAGAGGAATAACACGTAGAAATGTTCCTCTCAGGTTCTCATAGAAACTCAAACTCAGCAATCTCTGGGAAAGAATACTTGGAAATGGTGTATTCCAGAGTGTAGCTATCTAGTACTCCTCCCCACCAGTGATCTATAGCACGAGTCTACATCAGATCTGCATCCTACAACCTCTGGTAGTCTTCTTCAATCCATATCTGTGATCCATAATGCCAACTTGATCTAGATGCATAGGCTGAAAGCCATCCAAATAACTCTACTGGGAAGTAGCAGAAAAAAGTCTCATAAAGATCATGGTAGAGATTCTCTTCTACCCATCTATGTGTATTGAACTCAGGTCTAGTGCTGAATCTCTGGGTAAATTCATCTTCCATGCTCTTGAACCATGACTCAAAATTTTCCAATGTTAACAGATCTGTCATTACTCTTACACAGATCATGATGCATGTTATATCCCACTACAACTACAAAAAGAGGTCCCAGCAATAGAACCAAGATGTAGTCAATTTTACTCCCACTATAAAAGGAAGGAATCCCATGTGCACTGGCCTATCGCCCAGTAGAAGCTGAGCACTCACCTGAGGCATGCGTGGGTGCCGAGTCTCTCTTTTATGTGAGTTTTAGTGGGAAGCATTTATCTATGATTAGTATAAGATTATTCAGGAAAGAAGTTTAGACATACAAGAATCATAGGGCTCAGAATGGCCTCTAGATCCTTCTAGTTTCTTCAGACTGTGATGTTTTAATAGACTCCATAACATATATTACAACAGAAAGAAAGATACAATCATTCATTCATAGCATGCAAGGAAAGAGAACTCCTATGAACAAAATATACATTAAAGCTACTGATATCCATGTCTATTTGCAATAGGTAACCTCATTGTATTCATTTTTTCATTACAAAGAGCCATAGAGGGCAGACCGCAGTCATGCACATCACTAGGCTTGTATAACTATGCAAAAAGAAAATAAATTACAATAATAAGCCTAGTACATTCCTTTCTGCATCAAAGTTCCACTCACAGTAATCCTGCAGAGCTTCACCCATGTTATCTCTCTCTCTGTGTATATCTCTTCCTCTATCTCTATATCCCCATCTGTATGTTATCTTGGTCTCTTTTTTTGTTCCGCAGGCACTTGTATTTATTGTCTTCCCGTGCTACCAACTCACCTTACCACACCCTCAGATCCATCACAAAGTTTCGAATGTGGTCCTCCAAGCGAGCATGTTCCTTCATGCCTGAGCTCTCCACTCCATCTCATGATGATCTTCTAGAAGATTCCATCATTGGCATGCTCTTTCCTGGGCCACCTATTGCTAGGCTGACATCTTATCCGTGCATAACCGATCACACTTTTCATGTGTTCTACCTTTTTTGCATAAATTGGCTAAGTCTTGAACCTCCTTTCATGCGCCACGTGAACCATGTGCCTTCTTAACTCTTCCTCTTGTGCTTTTTCCTTGTGCACCCTTCTATAATTGGGATCCCACATGCCCACGCGCCTTCATACTTGGCCAATATTCAAGGGGCCCAACAGACCGTCTCCTCTTCTTCTTCTCCCTCTCTTTCTCTCTCCTCTTCCCCCAACTTTGTCTCACTTTCCAATATTCTAATTTCACGATGGGGTTTGCACTTTTAATATGACTTAATGACTTTAGAAATATAATGTAAATTAAGTCACCTTACTATTATAAAAGGGACTTAAGTATTTAAAGTGGAATATGAACATTCTTAAGTCATATTAAGGTATTCGAAAGGTCATGAGGAAGACGATAAGTCACCTCTCATTGATGATAAATTATAACATCATTCCCATTGCAAATGGTTGATGATTGATCTTGTAAACTCAAGAGTATATTACACCTTGAGAGAACAAAAGAGATAGCCATCTTCTTCTATTCCCCCCTTCTCAATTTCTTCCAGTCCCACACTATGTATAAATTCTTCTTTCAGCTTCAATAAAGGAAGAAGGAATTTTATCCTCTTTGATTGAGGAGTTTATTGGTACTTTGTGTTCATTAAGAGAATCTATTTAGTCTTGTTGTTTTGCATATTTGTTTTCTTCTGAAATTCAAGTGCATGTGATGAAACTTCTGATCTAGTGTGTGCAAGTCTCTGATTTTCTACTTGCAACATTGGTTCTCCTACCTTAAGATAATTCTCACTCCCTTTCCCACCTTCCTAGAAAAATCATCTCTTGCAGTTGTATATGTAAGCAATTGTCGCAGGGTCAAAACAGTGCCCTTGTTGGATCCGCGGCTGAAAGGCCACTAGGATAAAAGCTCACATTTCACTCAAGCATGCACATATGGACCATCTTTATCACCGATTAAGTAGAGGGAATTAGACTCCTATCATAATTGGCAAGATAACCACCAATTTTCTCCTTGACAAATTTTCTCACCAAAAGTTTTTTACGCCCACCATGGGGTAGATTTAACAACATTTGAGACCCAAAATATAACCGCAAGAAATCAAAATACAAAAAAAATCAAATATTATAAAATAAAAAAAAAGGATTTCATGAAAGTCCATTTTAGCTGAAGGCTACACTAGGCTGATTTCTACATGTGTATTTTCATATTCCCACTTCAATAATTTCAAAAAATGGCTGAAGGAAGAGAAAACCAGGTTGATCAGGTCGAGAGGTGTTGATGATTTCTTTCAAGGCTTCACAAAATCAGCAAGAACGAATTAGAGATAATCCATACTTCTTATCTCAAGCCTCCTCTCCATCTTGATCTTCACGAATTTTACCAGGAAATTAATATCAAAACTCCTATGGATACTCCACCTTCAAATTCTTCCATTTTTCAACCACCATTGAGCATTGAGCTCCTTTAGAAGAAGAAGAATTTGAAGAAGAATTCATAGAAGCAAGAGAAGAAGCAGAAATTACAATGGCAATGAAGAAGAAATAGTTCAACCCATTGGAAAACTTCCATGGGGAAGGAATATGGTCCTGCTTTTTCTTGAGACACCTCTCCACGATCTACCAATGGGTTCCTACAAGAACTTTCCAAATTTCAAAGGTGAATTCCACACAACATCCTAAAGAACACATTGTTCTTTCACGACATCATTTGGAATTCTTGGTCTCCACTTTGCATGAAGATGTTGCTTGTATTGGATTTCCTTCATGGAGTCCCCTCTATAGAAAAATTAGTAGAATGGTTCTACCTCCTACCTTTAAGATCCATCACTGGTTGGGATGACATCAAGGTTGTCTTTGAGGAAAGATTTAAATCAGCTGAAGATTGTCAAGACCTCTTGGTGCAGTTGGCTCAAATGAGGAAAGGAGAAAGTGAAATGATGAGAGAATTTGTGGCTCTATTTCAAATTTTCTTTGTAGGATACCGGAAGAAGATTCACCCTCTCAGAACCTAATATCAAAAGATTCTTCGTAAATGCTCAATCAGTATGTTGGAGGTAGGATTGAACCCTACAAAGAGTTCAATTCCAAGGAACATTGTAGAAGCACAAAGGAGGGCCATTGAATTGGATGACGATCTCATCCTCTCTAGAAAGATCAAGAATCTACTAAAAGGGTAAGGCCAAACCTCCTAAAGATAAGAGAACCAATCCATCGCTGCAAAATTGTTGGGGTTGAATGAGATGGCCTCTTTGAAGAGGGAATTATTTGAATGAGTTTGTTCTCAAAGAAGCAATAGAAATCAGATTGTAGGAGAACCCCAAAGACTAGACACCTTGGAGGCCCCACCCGTGAATTTAAATTGCTTTAGATTTCAAGAAAGTCACAAATTAGAGACATTCAATAAGAAGGTGGTGATTTCCTAGAAAATGATGAGTTTGAGAATGATACACAAATCAGATTCTGTGACTATTCTGGAGCTGATGAAGGACCTTTGAATAAGATACACCCAGTTTCTCATGTGTGGTATTCACTCATTCTCAGTCTAAGAAAAGAGCCTCTTCCTCCATTGCTACTAAGAAAAATAAGGTTGATGATCCTCCTATGGTGACTCCTTCAAAAAAAATAAATCATACGAGGATCCCCACTTCCATCCTCCATGAAGTCTACATTGTTGGAACCTAATCTTATAGCAAGTAATAAAGCTCCTACAATCCCAAGTAAGTCTCCTAATGTCTCTTCCAAGTCATAAATCTAAATCTGCTCCTGTAAAATCTAATTCCTTGAAAGCTCCTAGTGTTCCTTTTAAAATATTTACCTCCGTTCACTGCAAACATCAAATCCTTCTCCCTAGCCTATACAGATATCCAAAATCAGTCCCTCACCCCCCTTGTCCTGAGATATGCCCCCTAAACTTCATAAATATGAAAAAGGCCAAAGTGTAGATTACTAAAGACTAATATTTGCAGACTCATCCTGAACAATTTGAGAGGTCTTCTGATAATTCTTAGGAGTGGTGTCTAAATGGTCACCCAAATTGTAACATCCAAGTCCAAAGGCATGCTACCAAACATCACCTACAACTATCCCTTATAGAACATATTAGGTTGAGTGCATCAAAGTACTGTAAAGACCTTAATTTCTATGTCTACCTTCTTGTTGGATGAAATTACTGATTACAATTGCATAAATAATTGATTGGGAAATGCCTAGTGGCCACAAGATGATGCCTTTGAATGTTTTTAAGGCTCTTGCAACTTATATGTGACTATTACCTAGTGGCTCTTGTACTCTTTAGCAGAGTTTAAAAAGGTCTCACTTGTAGGTACACAATCAAAGAAGCTTGGTGTCTCTCGCAAATTTAGTGGACAGGAAATTTCTCAATAATTTTGGTATTGTTTTCATTAGAATCCTCATTTGACAATGTTATTGAGTATAATTTGCTATCACAGAATTGGGAGGGAAACTAATCTAATGAATTGGTCATCTTCAACCATACCAACTGAAGGGAGACATGGAGAAATTTCTTCCCGGAAGAAAATGATGTACATGTATGAAGTTTTGGAAGATCAGAAGCATAACATCCTTGTATCAAGGTAGCAGGTTTTACAAATGAATATGCATCTTTGTAAGAATTACCAAGGAGGAAGAGGATATTTTATCTTGATAAATTATACATGCTACTTCCACCAAGAAAATATTAATGGATTAAATCCAGAAGCTAGTGACAAGATTACTAAGCTATTTAAATTATTCCAACATAATATGCTACATGATGCAAACCAAGAAGAAGAAGATAGCTCTTGATGATTTTCAAAAAGAAAAATCAGCTTATGTTACTTATCCGTGTTGAATACATAGTAGGTGCTAATACATTACCATTTGAAGATGAGGAAAATCCTAGATGTGATGTAACCCATGAATAGATCAATTCAGTCTAATAATGAGCCCTCGAACAAAGAGAAAGAAATTTTTGTTAAGAACTATCTTAGATCCGCAGAAGAAACTGAAGATCCTGAGATCAACCTCAATCTCCTGATAAAGCCACAAATTTGTAAGACAAGCATAAAGCTGATGTGAAGGTTGGCCATATTGAGATAATGAAAGATGAAATATATGACAACACTGCTCTTGAGGTAATGATTGATGAATGCAATACGAAATGGAGATATTTTCTTTCCCATTTGAAGATGAAGACTCTTTCCATTAGAATCTAAATTGAAGAAAGGAGTTTCGAGACCTCTAAAGATGAAGCTCTTTTTGATGAAGGATTGGTAGAGTGTAGTGATTCTCAAACATGATGAGGTAATTCCTCTAGATAGTTTCCTTGAGCTATAAAAAAATATTCTGTTAAAGGCATATCAAGATGAGCTATAGGAAATGATGAAGCATAAATCTATGCAAGAAATATTGGATGTTGTAGAAGTTATGGAAGACCACCGAGTTGAATTCTTGATCTCTTCACTCATGCCATGAACATACGGGACAAGTATGAGTTTTCCTCCAATCCTTCCTTCAGTACTCAAATGCCTCACAATGGACCCTAGAGATAAAGGATGAATCAAATGTTTCTGATGGAGAAGATGTCAATGAGCATAGACCTGGGAAAGAAAAGAAATCAAGAATGTTCAAGTATTTTAAACAAAAAGGCAGCCCTGGGGAGTGATGATATACTCAGGAAAATCAGCTATATGGATAAACATGGAAATGAAACTAACTATGAGACTCACTTCAAAGAACACGAAGGTGCAGTGGAATTTACGTTAAGCAAGGACCAGAGCATCAAGAATATCACATAGAATCACTCATACAAAGTAAAAGGATATAATTCATGGAAGCACCTGGCTTCCATAAATAATTAAGGAAAGGAAGGCTACTTTCTGGAACCCGTTAATCAGCTTCATAGAATATCATCATTCAGTGTTTCCTCTTCAGGGGTAACTTTGGAGAAATGAAAAGTACTTAAGTGAAAGAGGTTATCCCCCCACCTTATACCATAGGTGATTGATAGGTGTGTTTCCCTTTCTGTTGCATGTGTTTCCCTTCATGTTGTGTGTCATGTAGGGTTTCCTTTCCTTTGTGATGTGTGTGTGTGTTTCCTTTCTAATATTCCTTTCTAGAAGTTGTACTTGAATAACAAGGCCCAATAGATAAGGCACTAGTTAAACAAACTATATGGTCTAAAATTGAGATTCTAGATTCCCATGTCATGTCTTCACTATGCTCAATCCATGTCATGTCCCCAAGCTAGAGCCATTTTTGTCGTGAAAATGTGTTACAGGGAAATTGATAATTTCCAAGCATGACAATGATACCCCGGTGTTAATTTTTTCAAGTCCCGTCATTCTTAGACTTACCCCATGGTCTATCCAATTAGTTTTGACCTCTTACAATAATTTAATCTTATCCCCCTAGGTGATTTTAGTGAGTTATGAAAAGATACTATCTTCTAGCAGTATTGGGAAGGGCTATCGCTAGCCTTCCCAGGACTAGATTCAACTCCCTGGAGCGGAACCAAAGGTAAAAATTCAACACGGAGATGAAATGAAGACCTTAAAACATAATAGAAATCATTTTTGAATGTTTGGGGAGTTTTTGCAATACTTGGAGTAGTCTGAGTAAAAAATTAAGGGTTCACAAGCCTAGGCGGTATACAGGCCTAAAACAAAGTTGGTACTTCAGGGAGAAGATTACGAGAGCTCCATATGGAGTTAGGAGAAAAACAAAATATATCCAAAAATAGTATTCCAATACCTACATGATTATGAAATAATATTTGTCACAACACTTTGGTGCATCAGGTCTGCAGGTATTTTTTCTGAGGAACATGTGGAGTATAAAATGAAAAACCTCTTTTGATTTTTCAGGGATCAAATGGAACAATCAAGACATGAGCCCTTACCACTAGATTCAGAAGGACATTTATAGTCAAGATCATATAAAATTTTTTCCAAAAAATTCCATCAGAAGCTCAAGTTATCACCGTTACAAGTTTAGGACTTAGCCAAATTTTTTGGAGGACAAGTGTTAGCACCAGTAACCTGGCAGGATTTTATGTCCCTCACGTCCCCCAAGGTCAGGGACACCAAAGTTTGAAAAGTGCACCCAGTCCCCTTGAATCTATCTCAGCCCTCATACTTACCTCTTGGACCCTCATGTGAGCTCCTGTTAGCATATGGATTTTCATGCATGCAAATGACATGCAACAGTGTGGGAACGAAGTCCCTCCTCAATGAAGGTGAGGCTGCCTTTATTGAAAACCAAAACTGTATTTACATCTGTACATTCAAAATTGTATGTGGGGGGTGTTTTGGAACATCAATGGAAAGAAAAGTGAATGAAGGAAATGGAATAGAAAGAAGGAAAGGAGTGGAATGGAATGAACTGAAAGAACATGCAAGAGTTAGGTAAAAACAGAGCCTAATATTGCATGAAGAGGAAAGCTGAATAACCAACACAAATAAAATGGAGTTTGAGTTAGCCAAACAAGAACATGCAAAAGGGAACACACATGAGCAAGTAGATAGTCAGAGCTTGATCACTGTGAACTAGAACAACTGATTACTAATGTTGACAATAAGATCAAAGATAATATTTGCATGCAAGATTCAAACACCTAACATCTAATGAACATAAGAACATCAAATGTTAGAAGAGACAATGAATGAGACACAAAGTTCTTATTCTATTAACTCCAAAATGTTTTTCACAAAAGAACACAAAGTTTCTTCTTGAAACAAAGCTTGCACAAAAGTATTTTCTTCTCCTCTCTCAAAGTCACCCTTACAAATGAGCCCCTCACTTCCTTTTATAACCCAAAAGTTGGTTACAAAGTAGTTAGGGTTTTAAATGCACATTAAATAGGGCACTTAAGTGACTTTGACTTTTTTTCAACCAACTTTTAAAAAGTGACTAAAAATAGAAACCACTTAAGTTAAAAAGTCATTTAAGGAAAAATACATAAATAAAAGAAATGGGTACATGTGGACCCCACTTAAATGACTTGTATGCACACGTAGACATCCTAGTCAGCAATGTGCCACCCAGATCAAGACATCTAGGATCAGTGCCTTATCCATTGGGCCAAGAGTCCGCCTATCCCGATCGTATGGGAATGAACTCATTGACTGTGCTCTGCAATCCTCCAAATGACAAGAGCGCTGAGCTTGAAACTTGAGCAATTCATCCACATGCTCCGAGTACCTTTCCATGGTGAATTATTCATTTGTCAGTGAGACCGTAGTCGTTACGCCACCTTGGTTTATCAGAATCCAGCTTCAGGTCTTTCACCATAATAAGCACAATTGTTCCTTCCAAATGATGAGAAAATGCCATTACCAATAAAGACCTAATGCTGCCATGATGATGACTCGTTGAAGATGCTCATATAATTGCAAAGAAAATTGTGCTTCATGAATATTCTGATATGAAATAGATCCACCTCTATGAGATTCTCTTCCATGAGTTACATCGTAAAACAAGTAAGGTCTCAATAGAGAATCTTTGTAATAAACTTCATCAGGTCTCCTGGTAACACTCTCACTGTCACTTAATTGATTTTGATAAAAATATCTTGAAGGAAAATCCCAAATTTGAGGATGCATTCAATTCTGAGCAGATAACAACATAGTTGGACGACCTGCTTGTTGGAAGCGCTCAAAAAGGCTTCTACTATACTGCAACATGCCTGCTGCCTGGCTAATTACTGTTGCAGGCAGTTGTTGTGGATCCCCGACAAGAACACACCTTGCAGCACCCAATGAAAGTGGAGGTAACATGCCTACTTCACTAGCTTGTAGCTTCATCTATAACCACCATATCAAACCCATGGGCTAGGTGCTGGAATAACTTCCGGCCACTACTAGAAACAGTAGTGAACACAATCTCAGCCTCATTTGCAAAACTTGCCTCAATATTTGATCGAGCTTCTTCCATGGAAGCGACTTTCCAAAATGAAAAGGCGAGACAACTCAACTAAAACTTTATCTCGTTCTTCTACTATAGCTGTAAGATTTTGCAACAACTGATCACGACTGTGGTCACGTGCAACCAGAACATCAAGATCAACACCAACGGTTCCTTGGGATCACCCTGCGGCAGCTGTCGCACTTAGCTCTCTCTGGAGGCCACTGATTTTCTGAGATAAGTTTACTTCTCTACCCTGTAGCTGCTGCATATAGCCAATTACTTCCTCACGGCACTTTCCTAGGAGAATTTTAGTTCTACGCTCCACTGATACTGCCTGTGTAGCACGATTTTGAGAATCCACACCCACCCTCGCAACATCAGGGCAATAGACCTTCATTTCACCATCAATGAATCCACGATCCAGAACATGTTGTAGCAATTCATCTGTTGCAGCATTTGATGGAGCAAAAACAAGCATTCGTGGTTTAGGGTAAATTTTAGGAAACATACAGAACAATGTGTGCAATCCATACTTTGAAGAACATCATCGATTGATCCTGTGCCAATATTGTCAATACTATTTGCATTATTGTAGGATTGCCTGTAGCTTTCAGGAGCAAGTTTCTTAAGAAGTGCACCATAATAGTGCTGATATTGAACAAGATGAATAACATTCAACATTCCCCAGACTATATGTGTCTTTCCTGTCCCTGGTGGACCTTGCACCAAAGTGAAGGGCCAGGGTTCCTGCCGTTTAGCAGACCCAACTCCATTTGTACCAGCTGTTGTATGCATAACAGCCCACTGAATTGCAGCTAGCTGTGGACCATTGAAACTCCTATGAAGATGGTCGATAAAATTTGGTGTGAAACATTCAGGCATTGCTGGAGGCTGCTCCTCATTATTTGGAAAGTGCTCTGGCCTGGGATTTAAAATTGCTTTCTGCATTCTCCTCCTTTGCATGCATGGAAAACTGTTCTTTCCTTGAAAACTGCTCTTGTCTATCCACGTTCAAATGGATTTTGGTCTTTTCTCTGTGTTTTGAATCTTTTCCCTAGCACGTGGAAAGCTTCTTGAATGGGCCCAAGGCGTGAGGTTTATCCTTCCATAGCTGCAAATGGAGAAGTCATGAATTAATTGGGTCTTTTGTTTGAAAACTTTCTTGTTCTTATTTTCCAGGCAAAAACTTTTTTCAGGCCAATGCGCAAATAAAAACAAAGCTCCCTTTTTTGAGTGCATTAAAAACTTTATCTCTTTGTTCAATGCGTGATGGAGCTGCTTCTCCATGCGTGGAGAATGAATCTTTGGCTAGGCGCAGGTTTATTTCTTCAACTGGCTGGTGCATGGGTCTTTCATTTAATTTTCTTGTTGAAAAACCTTCACCAACAGGCCAATGCGTGGGCTTTGGCTTTAAGCCAACAATAAAACAATTTTTGCGTGGAAGCTGTCCTCTTCCTTATCCCAATACGTGGGAACAAGAAATCTCTTTTCTTTGCTTAAACAAAATAAATTTCTTTTTATTAAAAACCAACTTTATTCCAGGTTTTCCTTTCTCGTTTAAAAATTTATTTCAGGCCATTGCCAGAAAGATGTTTTTGCTTTGATTTGTTGAATTTCCTTTGGGCTGGGAGCTGTCCTCCTACGTTTCCCTTTTGAACTTTGTAAAAAGAAAAATGATGTGCTGGCTATGTGGAAAGTGTTTGGGGCTATGCGCCTTGTCTTTCTTCCTTTAGCTGGTGCGTGGGAAGAAATTTAGTCTTCTTTATTTTAAAACAAAACAAATGCTCCACTTTTTTTAATATTAAATTTTTTTCATTCTCGACGGGAAATGAATTCTGGTTTGCTGGAGATCTGTCCTCCTTCCCCCTTCGTGTGGGCTGATTTGTCTACTCCTCCTCTTTGCTGTTATTTTCTTTTTGAACTGTGTTTAATCTTTTCCCTAGCGCAACAACTTGGTTTGGCTATTCTTTAGTCTTTAAAATCTGTTCTTTTCCTTGTCAATACGTATTCCTTTGCTTCT
Source organism: Taxus chinensis (assembly GCA_019776745.2). Taxonomy (NCBI): domain Eukaryota; kingdom Viridiplantae; phylum Streptophyta; class Pinopsida; order Cupressales; family Taxaceae; genus Taxus; species Taxus chinensis. The sequence continues at coordinate 698,208,208 of CM034154.1, read as the reverse complement.
TTCTTTGTTTAAAAACTTCTTAATACATGCGCACCTTTTGAAAACTTTTTCTTATTTCCTTTTCAAGCTAGGTTTCTCTTGCATGATGCTGAAAAAATATTATGTCTTCCTGAAGAATAAGAAGCAATTGAAAGCTTCGACATGACTTTTTCCAACGGGTTTGATGGAGGAAGTTATGAGGATTAATTCAACTTCCTCTCTTCCCGGGTAGTGGCTTAAGTGCCAGGGGGAAATGGGGAAAGCAACGACAATTGCCAACAGGAATGGCAAAATGGGTTGGCAATCCCCGTCCAATTTCCCCATGTGGGAAATTGGGGAATTTTATGCCCATTTGCCAATCCATGATTTGGCAATTGGCAGAGGAAAACCCACGTGCGGGAAATTTGAAGGAAATTGCCAGGAAAGTGGAAATCCAGGTTCGGGAAGCCAATCTAGCTTCCCGGTAGTTGGAAACAGAAAGCTTACTTCCCTGGCACTAAAACTTGTCGAATGAACTTTAATTTATATTTATTTAATTAAATACTCCTTAAGTGATTTTTTTAAAAATTAATTTAATCAAACAAGGAGCAATTAATTAATTAAATATTAATTAATTATTTTAATGTATTTTAACGTGTTTTAAAGCCTGGCGGGAAGAGTTCTCGCCCGAAAATCACGAAACGAAGACCGAAACGATCACAAAAATAAGATGATCACGATGAGTCCAATTAACCATGCAAAGTAACACTTTTCAAAATATTATAATTTTTCAATTTTTAATTTTTTTTAACAATTTTGCGAAGTCAAAATTGGCTGATAACAACTGGCTCTGATTGGGGACAAGGAATTCATGGACGCAGCAACAAACCCAGACCAAAATAGTCATAACATGATCACAAAATGATGGGGCACAAAAATGGGGCGACACAAGAGAGGAGACTGAAAAATAGGGAAACAAACAAACCAAAATCCTAATTACCTATGTACATACGGGGAACAACCCGTTTTCAATTCTGGTAATACTTGAGATACTGCCCACTGTAAGGAAAAGGCAAATGAGTTCCATCAGGATATGCTAAGTAGTTGGTACTATCTCCACAGAAATGTCTTATTTTGAATGGTCCTAACCACAGTGAGTCAAAATTCCCATGCTTTCCCTTCGGCTCACGTCTTTTATCCCAGAGAAGAACTAAATCATTGATTTGAAACTGTCTCTCTCTAGTTTTTCCTGTCAAACAACTTCTTTACCTTGGATTGATGTTCCTCGATCCTGTTGGCCACTTGACTTCTTTGTTCCTCGAGCTTGCTTAGAAACATGACCCTTTTATCTAATGCATTGGTGAAGCATTCATCATCAACTGCCTGAGCTAATTTTAACGCTGGTAGCTCCAATGTGACGGGAATTTGAGCATTAGTTCCATACAGAAGTTGAAATGGAGACATCCCGATTGCCCTTTTGGGAGTTATGCGGTCAGCCCACAATGCATCGTATAACTTTTTATTCCAAGTTCTTAGATTTTGTTCGACTAGCGCACAATAGTAATGAGGTTTTTGTTGTTGGATTTAGCCTGACTGTTTCCCTGCGGGTAGTAATATAATGAATGAGACAAATATATCCCATATCCATAACAAAAACCTATCATCTCTGTAGAAGAAAAATTTGAGGCATTGTCCATCACGATCTTGTGAGGAATTCCATAATGAACCAATATGTTTTCTTTGATGAAATCATAGATTACTGCAGTAGATGTTTATTTCACCGGTATAGCTTCTACCCACTTTGTAAAGTAATCATTGGCAATGAGCACATGGGTATGGACAGCGCTAGAATTAGGATTCAAAACCCCGATGAAATCTAAACCCCATTGTTGAAAGGGTTCTTCAATAACAACTGGCTTCAAAGGCAGTGCTGCCAACTTTGGTCTTCCAACAAATTGTTGACAGGCTTCACATTTGGTCACCCATTTTTGAGCATCAGAAAACATAGTGGGCCAGTAATAATGTGCTCTCAGAATTTTATGGGCTGTTATTGGGCCAGAAAAATGACCGTCGCAAGCATGATTGTGGAAGGCTTCCAACAACCTTGGTTGTTGTTCTTTATCAACACATCTGAGGAACATGTCGTCAATTCCTTTCTTGAACAACGTGTTATCCCAAATGACGTATCTGACAACTCTTAGTTTGATTGCTTGTTTATCTTTAGCTGTCAGATTCTTTGGACACTCGCCATATGTGAGGAAGTAGGCAATATCAGAATACCATTCATCCGTGGTACTGACAAAAACTACCAATGGTAAATTTTCTTCAACTAGTTCTTCTTCAGAGTTATCTCATGGTTCATTCTCTGCAATGAGTTGGCAGAGTCCTCTCCCTCGAACCAACTTGGTAGGCTTGATGTCCAGATCATATTCTTGGATCTTGGAGACCCAATTACCTCTTTTAGATCCTGGTTCCTTGTTGTGTCAACATTGATTTCACCACGGTGTCCGGAACTAAGACTTTGGTGTGAGAATTCAACACGTAATACCTGAAGTGTTTCAGGGCTCTTACCACCGCGTAAGCATGTCTCTCAAGAGGAGTGTAATTAAGTTCATGTTTCTTGAATCCTGAACTCATGAATGCGATAGGAGATTCAATCCCTCTTGATCGAGCTGAGTCAAAATGGCAGAGATTGTGCGTGGCGAAGCATAGCAATAAATTATAAAATCCTTCTTAAAATCGGGACACACCAATGTAGGAGCTTTTGCAATAACACCCTTGATTTTTTCAAATTCCTCTCTACCTTCCTTTGACCATTTGAGGGTTTCTTTTCCTTTCATCATATCAGTAATTTCTTTAGTAAGCTCGGCAAAATCTGGCATGAACCCTCTCAAAAAGTTCACCTTTCCAAAGAAGGAGTGGACTCCAGGTTTACTTGTAGGTAGGGAAAGATTTTTTATAGCTTGAATGCATTTAGGATCGATCTTAGTTCCTTCCTTAGAAACAATATGACCTAGGAGTTTACCTTCTGTAACTCCAAACACAGACTTTTTTGGATTCAGAGAAATCTTATGAAGTTTACACCTTTGCAAAATTTTCTCTAAATCTCTAAAGTGATCTTCTCACTTCTTTGAGAACACTGTCAAGTCATCTAGGTATATCATAATGATCTTGTCTTTATAATATACAAATGCCATATCCATGGCCCTTTGAAAAGTTACGCCGGCATTGATCAAACCAAAGGGCATTCTTCTATATGCGAATGTACCCCAAGGGGTAGTGAATGTGGTTTTATGTTGATCTTCTCTAGCCACTTCAATCTGATTATAGCCAGAGAAACCATCTAGCATAGATAGCATTTTCGATCCAGTTACTACCTGCAAAATATGGTCCATGACTAGTAGTGGGTAGTTATCCTTCAAGGACACATGATTAAGATTGTGAAAATCCATGAAAATCCTAATTTCTCCATTTTTCTTGCAAACCGGTACAATATTAGCTATCCAGGTCGAATGTCAAATAGGAAACACTATTTGTGCATCTAGCATCTTTTGAACTTCTTAAAATATTGTCCCTACAATCTTGGGATTATATTGTCTTTGCTTCTACCTGAATGGAACTACGCTAGGCTTCAAGGGTATGGCATGCTCCATTTCCCTGGGTTGGAAAGACTTCAAGTCTTCATATGAATATACCAAGACGTTAGAGTATTTGGTAAGGAGATTTATGAATTTCCTGTGCTCCTCAGGTGAGCAACATTTACCAATATTGATCAGGCAAGGTTTATCCTTGGTGCCGATATTAATTTTCTCATAGTCAACAGAATTTGTAGGTCCTACCTGCTCTTTCTCTTTAATAAACCTGTCATGTTTGTCAAAAAGTTCTTCAAGTGAAACCAATCCTTTGGGAATTTTATTTCCTTTGAGTTGAATGATGCCATCACCTGGATCTTCGTTCTCAACTCCTTCCTGAATGGGTGAGGTAGTTGATTCATGAAATGTCGAATCACTTCCTTCAAAGTACAACTGTTCAAAATTTTCTCTCTTTTCCAAGAAGGCAATAATTTGTTGATCATCATTAAATACTTGCCAATTTTCTGCATTGTCAGGAACACTTGGCCTAAAAACCATTTCAATGGTGTATTTGTCTTGATCAAATTTTGAATGAGGAATCATTAATGATGCTGAGACTGCTAGAGAATCCGCTTTGTCATTCTTTTCACAAGGGATAGATTTAATGGAAAAAGCGTCGAAAACTTCTATTGCATCCCAAACTTTATTTCTGTAGTGTCTCAGACGATCATTCTTTATTTGGAACTGATTTCTTACTTGTTTCACGATCAATTCCGCATCTCCAAAGACTTCCAGATTTTTGATCCCTTTCTCCTTTGTAACTTGGAGGTCAAATATTAATGCCTCGTACTCTGCAGTGTTATTAGTATTTGAAATTCGAGTTTATAGGAAAAAGGAAAATTTTTTACCATTTGGAGATATAAGCACCACTCCTGCACCAGAGCCCGTTGAGCAACAACTTCTATCGAACTCAAGAGTCCAGATCTCATTGGAGTCTTGACAAGTGATCTCAGGGGTATGAACTTCTGCATTCATCATATAATTACCCATACTTGAGCCTTGGAAAAGGATCTATGCACGAGGATCTTCAATTTTAGTTACTGTGAACTTTTCTTGAGCTTCTGGCATAAGCTTCTGCATTTCTCCATTGATAGGAATCATGGCATGAGACCAGTCCATTTGAATCTCACCACCCAAATTCCTACAAAATTTCCTGCTCAACAACATTCCATACGAGGTGGGAATATCGGCAACTAAAATAGTTACCTTAACTCTCTTTTGAGGGAATTGGGCTAAAACCCTTTGGGCGTCCTTAATCTGCCCGATCAAAGGAACTTGCTTGGTTTTCATAGAGTAACATGATCCGAGTTTTCTCGTACAAGTCAAACCAAGAGCATGTGCTACTTTTGCCGGCATCACATTATCTGAGGCTCCAGTGTCTATAATGCAATTACTTAACTTGCATCCATTGACCAGAAAAGACACAAAGAAAGGTTCGATCTTTTCATTTGAAGGTGTAGTGGCTGCCACAATATTTTGAGTTTTCCCATCTTTGGGAGTTTTTAGAATTCCTTTAGAGGAATGAACAGTAGATTCACCTTTGAAAAACTGGACTAACTTCTCGAGATGATCATTGTTGGACTTCAAGTACTCTGCCTGTGACATGGAAATTTTTGTTTTATTGATATGATCAATAATATCAAATTTAGGCAAAGTAATTACACTTGAAGTCTTAGATATGAGTTCTTTCAAACTTGTTGATGGCACACTTTTGACATTGGCCTCGGGCTTGGTTGATACGGATGTGGAAGAAGAAGTTTTCTTCATATTTGGTTTACTAACTGATTGATCTAACAAAGGCTCTCCTTTCTTTAAGATAGTCTTGAACTTTGAAACCTCAGTATCTCTGGACTCTTTAGGAGCCTCCTTTATCTTGGATTCTTTGAGAGTTTCCTTGGAAATCTCTTTGTCTCCCACCTTGGTGGTATCTTGGTCCTTTTTCTGAGAGCGTGTGAAGACGGAGAAGGATTGACTATTCATATCTTCTATAATTTCTTCATATTCATCTTCCTCATCGGAACGGTACTCAAAGAAATGATTATTACTTTCTTCCTCAGGATCTTCAACTGCAGGTTCAGATGTCTCAGAATCAGGCTCTTTCTCATCAACCTCGACGACTTCAATCTCATCATCACTTTCTTCAATGACATCACATTAGGAATTAGTTACGGGAGATACTTCAATAGCAAGCCTTGTTGGAGCACCTGCAATCCTGGCTTTGTTGGGAACGTATCCTTTTTGCGGGATGTCTTTGTAAGGAGAAGGTTTACTACTTTAAGAAAATTGCTTTTTCAAAGCTAGCACATCGTTAGCCAACTTAGTGAGTATAGTTTCTGAAGCGTTGAGAGTTTCTTGACTCTTTCCTTTGAGAGAATTTTTCTTGAATTTTCCTACCATGATTAAGTCATCTTTAATTTCTATGGCCAAAGATTGAGCAAGTTCCAAAGTATCCACCCTGGCCATTCTTAGTTGATAGCACACTTCTGGTTGTTGTGCGTTAATAAAGAAACATTTTTGTCCATCAAGGTTGGGACGAATTCCGGCGTAGGAACTTTGTTCACCATCTTGTTAAATTTGGCCACGAAATTACTCATGGGTTCTGTGGGCTCTTTCTTTGCCTGAGATAGTTGGGCAAGAAGAGCATGTTCATCTTCCGCCATTTTGAATCAATTTTCAAACTTGGTTTTCATATCATCCCAACTTGTAATACATCCATTGGGCAGATGATGAAACCAATCTGCAGCAATATCATGCAATGTCTCGATGAAGAGACAAATAGCAACATCTTCATATTCTACCGAGAAAACAACACATGCAGCGAAGAAGGAAAAATATGATCATCTGGTGATGTCTTCCCATCTCCGTCAAACTTGGGAAGAATCTTTCTTGATCCTCATGGGAGTTCATGTTTGAGCAGGTAAGGCCAATGGGCCTATGGAATTTCCCCATGGTACATTGGCTGCCATTGGAGAAAAGGTGGTATGCGAAGGTAAAACAATGTAAGGAAAAGTGCTTGATTGGAAGTGATTCCTTCCTTGCTTGCTCTTTCAGGACTTGATGCAAGGCTTGCAGATCTACGAGGTGTGTTCTTCTTGGGAGGAGATAACTTGAAACCAAATTTTCCTTGAAAGTAAAAAGTGGGGTCAAATCGACCTTTAGATTTTTCTCCTTGCGTAAACCTCTTTCCTTCCAGTTTGGAATATTTATGGTGAAGAGATCACTGGCGTGTTTCGACCAGCTCTAGCCTTTTCTCTTTGCTCTCTTTCTTGAGCTATTTGCACCTAAATAACTCTAACAACTCTTGCAGCTTTCTCTTCTTCGTTATCTAGTACTGATGCGGCGAGATGAAAATGATGGTTACTTGTGCACTTTTCCCAAATAGCTTGCCTCAAATCTGATGATATGTCTTCTTGAGTATCTGCAAAAACAAGATTTGGTTGCAAGATAGGTAGGTTACCTGTAATAGTCATACAACTTATTACCTGGGTGGAAGAGGACCACGTCAGTGAATAACTATCAACACGTGCCCAAGAGGTCTTTTGGCCACAAGTGCAGGTGCTCTTCTTCTAAGGTCTTCGATGTATATTTCTCTGTCAATGGCTCTATCAACAGCCACAAATTGCTGCAAGCTTTCATGGTTTTCCCAAGTTACTATTCGAAGGTTGGCAAGCAATGTCTCCTTGGATACCTTTGTCGGGCACAAGGTTCGGTTGAAGAACTAGAGCTTGTGCAGAGGGGATAGTCATACAGATTTAACCAAGCACTGGTTAACGATTTCTGAATCCCTAGCGGAGTCACCAAAAACTGTTAGCATATGGATTTGCACGCATGCAAATGACATACAACAGTGTGGGAATGAAATCCCTCCTCAATGAAGGTGAGGCTTGCCTTTATTGAAAACCAAAACTGTATTTACATTTGTACATTCAAAATTGTATGTGGGGGGTGTTTTGGGAACATCAATGGAAAGAAGAGTGAAATGAAGGGAATGAAATAGAAAGAAGGAAAGGAGTGGAATGGAATGAACTGAAAGAACATGCAAGAGTTAGGTAAAAACAGAGCCTAATATTGCATGAAGAGGAAAGATGAATAACCAACACAAATAAACCGGAGTTTGAGTTAGCCAAACAAGAACATGCAAAAGGGAACACACATGAGCAAGTAGATAGTTAGAGCTTGATCACTATGAACTAGAACAGATGATTAATAATGTTGACAATAAGATCAAAGATAATATCTGCATGCAAGATTCAAACACCTAACATCTAATGAACATAAGAACATCAAATGTTAGAAGAGAAAATGAATGAGACACAAAGTTCGTATTTCATTAACTCCAAAATGTCTTTCACAAAAGAACACAAAGTTTCTTCTTGAAACAAAGCTTGCATAAAAGTATTTTCTTCTCCTCTCTCAAAGTCACCCTTACAAATGAGCCCCTCACTTCCTTTTATAACCCAAAATTTGGTTACAAAGTAGTTAGGGTTTTAAATGCACATTAAATAGGGCATTTAAGTGACCTTGACTTTTTCAACCAACTTTTAAAAAGTGACTAAAAATAGAAACCACTTAAGTTAAAAGGTCATTTAAGGAAAAATACATAAATAAATGAAATGGGTACATGTGGACCCCACTTAAATGACTTGTATGCACACGTAGACATCCTAGTCAGTAATGTGCCACCCAGATCAAGACACCTAGGATCAATGCCTTATCCATTGGGCCAAGAGGCCACCTATCCCGATCTTATAGGAATGAATTCGTTGACTGTGCTCTGCAATCCTCCAAATGACAAGAGTGCCGGAGCTTGAAACTTGAGTAATTCATCCACATGCTCCGAGTACCTTTCCATGGTGAATTATTCATTTGTCGTGAGACCGTAGTCGTTACGCCACCTTGGTTTATCAAAATCCAGCTTCTGGTCTTTCACCATAATAAGCACAATTGTACCTTCCAAATGATGAGAAAATGCCATTACCAATAAAGACCTAATACTGCCATGATGATGACTCGTTGAAGATGCTCATATAATTGCAAAGCAAATTGTGCTTCATGAATATTTTGATATGAAATAGATCCACCTCTATGAGACTCTCTTCCATGAGTTACATCGTAAAACAAGTAAGGTCTCAATAGAGAATCTTTGTAATAAACTTCATCAGGTCTCCTGGTAACACTCTCACTGTCACTTAATTGATTTTGATAAAAATATCTTGAAGGAAAAACCTGAATTTGAGGATGCATTCGATTCTGAGCAGATAACAACATAGTTAGACGACCTGCTTGTTGGAAGTGCTCAAAAAGGCTTCTACTATACTGCAACATGCCTGCTACCTAGCTAATTACTGTTACAGGTAGTTACTGTGGATCCCCGACAAGAACACACCTTGCAGCACCCAATGAAAGTGGAGGTAACATGCCTACTTCACTAGCTTATAGCTTCATATATAACCACTATATCAAACCCATGGGCTAGGCGCTGGAAAACCTTCCAGCCACTACTAGAAATAGTAGTGAACACAATCTCAGCCTCATTTGCAAAACTTACCTCAATATTTGATCAAGCTTCTTCCATGGAAGCAACTTTCCAAAATGAAAAGGTGAGACAACTCAACTAAAAATTTATCTTGTTCTTCTACTACAGCTGCAAGATTTTGCAACAACTGATCACGATTGTGGTTACGTGCAACTAGAACATCAGGATCAACACCAATGATTCCTTGGGATCACCCTACGGTAGTTGTTGCACTTATCTCTCTCTGGAAGCCACTGATTTTCTGAGATAAGTTTACTTTTTTACCTTGTACCTCCTGCATATAGCCAATTACTTCCTCATAGCACTTTCCTAGGAGAATTTTAGTTCTACGCTCCACTGATACTACCTATGCAGCATGATTTTTAGAATCCACACCCACACTCGCAACATCAGGGTGATAGACCTTCATTTCACCATCAATGAATCCACGATCTGAAACACGCTGTAGCAATTCATCTTTTGTAACATTTGATGGAGTGCAAACAAGCATTCGTGGTTTAGGGCAAATTTAAGGAAACATACGGAACAGTGTGCGATCCATACTTTGAAGAACATCATCGATTGATTTTGTGCCAGTACTTTCAATACTATTTGCATTATTGTAGGATTTCCTGTAGCTTTCAGGAGCAAGTTTCTTAAGAAGTGCACCATAATAGTGCTGATATTGAACAAGATGAATAACATTCAACATTCCCCAGACTGTGTGCGTCTTTCCTGTCCCTAGTGGACCTTGCACCAAAGTGAAGGGCTAGGGTTCCTATCATTTAGAAGACCCAACTCCATTTGTACCAGCTATTGTATGCATAGTAGCCCATTGAATTGTAGCTAGCTGTAGACCATTGAAACTCCTATGAAGATGGTCGATAAAATTTTGTGTGAAACATTTAGGCATTGCTGGAGGCTGCTCCTCATTATTTGGAAAGTGCTCTAGCCTGGGATTTAAAATTGTTTTCTGCATTCTCCTCCTTTTCATGCATGGAAAACTGTTCTTTCCTTGTTGTCTTATCTATCCACATTCATGGATTTTGGTCTTTTCTCTGTGTTTACTATTTTCCCTGGCACGTGGAAAGCTTCTTGAATGGGCGTGTGAGGTTTCTCCTTCCATAACTGCATGGAGAAGGAATCTTGGGTCTTTTGTTTGAAAACTTTGTTCTTATTTTCCAGGCACCTTTTTTCTCCCAATGCACAGCTAAAAAACAAAGATCCCTTTTTTATTAAAAACTAACCTTATTTACCAGGTGCCTCCTCCAAAAAAAGAAAACGTTTGGACTGTATTTATTTTCTATCCTTTGAATTATGTGACTTGGCAAGGTGAATGCATGGGCTCTTTCTCTTTACCTGCGTGGGCTCCTCTTCAACCTGCAGCATGTGGACTGCTCTTTTCTTTCTTATTTTCTTTTAAAAAGAAAAACTGGCTTATTCCTTTTCTTTCGTGCACATTTTTTGTATTGTCCAAGCTGTTGGATTGTTCTCCTTATCCTTTGGCTAGGACGCGTGGGCTTCTATAATGTTTTGACTTTGAAAAAGATTCAAAGTTGTTCCTTTTTACGAGTGCAATGTGTGGTCCTTTTCTTCTGGCGCAGCCTATTCAAACATCTTTTTTTTTGTTTTACGTGGAAAACAATCTTCAGTTTCTCTCTTTGGCGCGTGGGATGTTGTGTCTATCCTGGGGCCCTCTTTCTTTTTAAACTGTGTTTTATATTTTCCCTAGCGCGGGAACTTGGTTTGGCTATTCTTTAGTCTTTAAAATTTGTTCTTTTCCTTGTCAATACGTAATCCTTTGCTTCTTTCTTTGTTTAAAAACTTCTTAATACATGCACACCTTTTGAAAACTTATTCTTATTTCCTTTTCAGGTTGGGTTTCTCTTGCATGATGATGACAGAATATTATGTCTTCCTAAAGAAATAAGAAGCAATTGAAAGCTTCGACATGACTTTTTCCAATGGGTTTGATGGAGGAAGTTATGAGGATTAATTCAACTTCCTCTCTTCCTGGGTAGTGGCTTAAGTGCCAGGGGGAAATGGGGAAAGCAACAGACAATTGCCAACGGGAATGGAAAAATAGGTTGGTAATCCCCGTTCAATTTCCCCATGTGGGAAATTGGGGAATTTTATGCCCGTTTACCAATCCATGATTTGGCAATTGGTAGAGGAAAACCTACATGTGGGAAATTTGAAGGAAATTGCCATGAAAGTGGAAATCTAGGTTCAGGAAGCCAGTTTGGCTTCCCGGTAGTTGGAAATGAAAGCTTACTTCCCCGGCACTAAAACTTGTGAAATGAACTTTAATTTATATTTATTTAATTAAATACTCCTTAAGTGATTTTTTTTTAAATTAATTTAATCAAACAAGGATAAATTAATTAATTAAATATTAATTAATTATTTTAATGTATTTTAACGTGTTTTAAAGCCTGGCAGGAAGAGTTCTCACCCGAAAATCACGAAACGAAGACCGAAACAATCACAAAAATAAGATGATCACGATGAGTCCAATGAACCACGCAAAGTAACAATTTTCAAAATTTTCTAATTTTTCATTTTTAAATTATTTTTTAACAATTTTTCAAAGTCAAAATTGGTTGATAACACCTCTAGACTTGACAGTTCAGCCCCCAGGTACATTTTTGGAGCATCCATTCCCTGCCATCGGATCAGGTGCCACGTGTCACCTCTAGGACCACTGTGGTAATTGATGTCCCTTATGTACCTGAGGTGGGGGACATCCGACATTTAGAAACTCACCCATCCCCAATAGGGAGTCATTTGGACACCCATGTGGCCAATTTCTAGCCCCAAGTGCTTTAAAGTAGCTTTTCCACCTTCATTTCCTATTGTCGGATCGCTGCCACATCTTGTCCTCTTGACCACCATGGAATTTGATGTCCCTCACAACCCTGAGGTTAGGGAAATAAAGTAATGAAAAATATGCCCAAGCTTCTCCTTCCATGATTTCAAAAAATTCAAAAAATCTAACTACCGCTCAGTGCTTCCAGCTGCTTCCACTCCCGTGCACAGACAATCTTCATCCTTCCTCTGTAACATTCTACCATCATTACACCATTGCAAATGCTCAAAAATTCTCAACCCATGAACTGAAACACATTCCCCATAGATATGTGTAGGTCTTAGAAGTATTTTTCATCGAAACGAGAAGGAGAAATGAAGAACAAGAGGAAGAAAATAGTGAAAATCTCCATAGCCTAAAAAAAAGATCTGAAGAAATATTGCAAGCCGGTGCATAAAACAACAAACTATTTTTTTCTGTTCATTCCTTTTCCCAAGACCATAAAAATACACCTTCAAACTCCCCCTTGTGCGATAGAGCATCCACAATGAAGAAATCTCCTTTCCGGCTCAACGAAGAAAGAAGTGGGATTTCCTGTTAAACTAGTTGCCAGATTGAAGTAAGATCACACGTGAAGCACCAGAAGAAAAAACCCACATCAAAAATATAATTTTCTTTGCAAATATAGGAGAAAACCAAACCTACAATTTTGAGGTCCATTAATGGTTTTCGTACCTAGAAGCATTACCAGGTCTGAAAATTAAAAGTACAAAATCTTCTAGATTATTAAGCAGGCGGGCCCAAAATTTCAAAGGGAGGATATTGGGAACAAACCCATATAAAAAAACTTTGTTCCACGTCAATTTGACTCACAAAGGTAAACTTTCTAAAAATCACAGGTCTACCACATAGGAACTGCCATTTTTGGAAATTCATCGATAGAAGAACCTGCGAAGAAGATGAAGAAATTGGAGGTGCACTACAGCTGAGAATCCACCAGAATGAACATTTTTGGCACGTACTAAAAATAGTAAGTGGGCCCTTGAGCACCTACTAAAAATAGAAATTTGATCCAAAGGAGTGAGGAATGCAGGGAGAAAGGGGAATCAAGGTCACAACACTCAGCAAAGGATCGAGAGATTTGATTTTTTTCACACTTATTAAAAATAGTAAGTTACACTCAAAGAGAAGTTTTGGCACAAAGGGATGTATAGGGATAATCATTCAGGGGAAAATCATTGTTCAGGAGCATCCTAGTCATTTTTCACAGGGCATTCAAGATCCACCTTAGTTCATTCAACTTAGCAAGCGTTTGTGAGATAATTTGGAGGAGTTTCATAGTGTGCAAGGAGTTCAAAGATTCAGAGTTTCACTACATTTGGAGATTTCCATCAATGAGGATCAACGGACTTCATTGGGAATGACATCTCCTCTTCTTCTCCCTCTCTTTCTCTCTCCTCTTCCCCCTAACTTTCTCTCACTTTCCAATATTCTAATTTCATGTTGGGGTTTGCACTTTAATATGACTTAAGTTACTTTAGAAATATCATGTAAATTAAGTTACCTTACTATAATAAAAGGGACTTAAATGTTTAAATTGGAATATGAATAGTCTTAAGTCATATTAAGGTATTCAAAAGGTCATGAGGAAGACGATAAGTCACCTCTCATTCTATAAATCGTAACACCATTACCATTGCAAAGGGTTGGTGATTGATCTTGTAAACTCAAGAGTATATTACACCTTGAGATAACAAAGGAGAGACATTTTCTTTTATTCCCTCCCATTCTCAATTTCTTCCATTCCCACACTATGTACAAATTGTGCTTGAGATTCAATAAACAAAGAAGGAATTTTAGCCTCTTTGATTGAGGATTTTATTGGCACGTTTTGTTCATTAAGATCTATTTAGTCTTGTTGTTCTTTTATAGATTTGTTTTCTTTTGAAATTCAAGTGCATGTGATGAAACTTCTGACTAGTGTGCGTAAGTCTCTGATTTCCTACTTGTAACATTGGTTTTCCTACCTCGATTCTCACTCCCTTTCCCACCTTCCTAGTAAAGTCATCTCTTGCAGGTATATGCAAGCAATTTCAGCAGGGTCAGTGGAGTGCCCCTTTTGGATCCCCGGCCAAAAGGCCACCATGATAAAACTCACATTTCACTCATGCAAGCACATACGGTAGCTGCACCGGTTAAGTAGATGGACTTAGACTCCTAGAGGGTTGGCAAGATAACCACCAATTTTTCTTCAACAAATTTTCTTGCCAACAACATGTTAAACATGTTTAGAAAATTTGGCCAAAGTATCACAAGCTGCTAGTTACATTGTTCTATATCACCTAGTCTAAGATGGAGGATTTCAGATGAATGTCAGTAACAAATATTTAGATAGGCCTCTTAGATAGAACAATTGAGTGCCCCTAATAAGGTAAAGGAACCAAATATACCTAGTATACATGTTATTTTGATAACATGAGAGATCGAATTAATACTGAATAATGAAATGAGAGGTCGGTGTTTCACCGAGTCATTTACAGTTGCATATGGTTTTCTGTTATGAGATGGATTGGGATTGGAATGTGTGTTCTGAATTGTATTAATTAGGAGAAAAGAACATTATGTAAGATTAAAAAAATAAAAAATTCCTTTGTTTCTAAAGTCATTAAATGGGATTGTTACACTTCCTAAGCCAACGCCAAGACTACTCCCCCACCTAAGAGGAGGACCCAACCTATTAGGTCACATACACCAACTTCTCCCACTAATCCTTTGTCACCCTCACCACTTCCATCTATCCTAGGGCCACACCCTTAAACCTTGGTCAAGAAACCTCCTACCCAGGTTAAACAAAAAATGTAGCAGCCCACTTCCTCATCACGATCACTTGTCTCTCCTAAATAACCTACATAACATATTCCTTCTCCGTTACCTAGGTCCTTTGGACTTCCCATATCTACACCTTTTTTGATACCCTCATCATTACCCATGTCATTCCCTTCTCTTTAGCCAATCCCTTCCACATTGCCTTCCACTACCGTATTTACCACACCTCAATGATCACCTTGGTTAACCCATCCCTTTCCGCCATCTGCGTTCCTTTCTACATCATGAAATTTTTTAGAAGCTTAACCCAAGAAGGTGAAATCTAAGAAAAACACACCTCCACATTCCAAAAAGGTATTTTAACCAACACCACCTCTGAAAAACAACTCACTAGCTACACCTTTACCCATGTAGGTGCCACCCAAAACCAAAACCACATCATGTACCAAACAGGTGGAAAAAATTTCTCACACACCCATGCCACCTCGAGTGATGCCTCTCCCATAAAAATCAGCCAAACTTTCATCTAGACCCATAATCACTTTGCATTGTGATCCATTGGGAGGATCTTACGCTAACATCCTGACTAACCATTTGGAAACCTCTATCATCACGTTTCCACTGCTTAGACCTTATGACCCACTCAAACCTAAACCAAGAGGGTTTTATGATTCTAAAATTTGTGCTTACCATCATGTGCTAGGGAATTATGTATAAAATTTTCAGGCTCTTAAGATTGTTCTTCTCCACCAGTGTCTTCTTCAAGAAAACTTTGATAATGATGATCTTTTAGACAAGGACCCCATTCCACCTTCGCCTATCAGGACACAGCCTGACCCCATACCTATTCAATGAACTCCATCTCCACCTCCACTGCCCTATTAACCTCCTCAAAAATTTGAGATCAACATGGTCCGCATTAGAGAATTAGCCAAAAATGCTCCAAAATGCCAATGTGCCAAACAAAATTCACAGGATTCCATTCCTCATCATTATTTTTTCCATCATGTCATTACACCTTTTCAAAACACACCTTCTCCATCTCCCTCTCTTCCTGAGATTAACATGATTCAAGTTGAAAATTTCACATAAAATGATAAAGGAAAAGAGAAGACACACAAACCATCCACTGCACGTTTACCTAACATTTCAACTATCCCTGCACCCAAAATCTCCTTCTGTAGACCAGAATTCCCTATTTCTGACAGAGTTACTCATCTTACCATGCTTAAGTAGCTTCACCAATCACCCCTAAATATGTCCCTATACGGCCTTATCTAAACCTTAGAGTCTCATTGTCAGACCCTCATTGAGATCCTGTAATCCATTAAGGCTCCACCTAATGACCCTATGCCAGTTTACTCCCTCATCACTCCTCACCAAGTTTCCTCTCTCACCACTTCACCTCCTCCCTCTACCCCTGATACCACTCATCAAGTAGTCATTCTTAGTTTCTATGATTATGAGATTATACCTCTCTAATTGGATGATCCTAACCCTACACTTTTCATTTCCATTTATATTGAAAATACATGCGTCCATTGTGTTATGATCAACAGGGGTGCTAGTATCAACATCATCTCCTCCCATGTGTATCAAAAAATGTGCATCCCTTCCAATTGTATGCATAATTACCCAGTTATGTTGCATTCATTTAATGATGCCATAACTTCCACCCTCAAAACTATCATTCTCCACATCCACGTGGGCCCCCATACTATTCCTTAATTATTCTAGGTATTGGAGAGGGAATTCCAATATAACTTGTTTATTTTCCATACTTGGATTCATGTCATGGGTTTTGTTTCTTCCACCTTACATCAATGTTTTAAATTTGAACATGAAGGACACAACTAAACCATTCTAGCTTATCACTCACTGTTTAAAACTTATAACATGCTCTATCAACCTAACGTTGTCCTTATACTGGTTAAGGCATCTACCACCGATACTGCTATCCCATCTACTATTGTTGACACTTAATCTTCATCCACTACCTCATCCACCCATTTTTCCACTACACCTTCCACAACTAACTATGTTATGCCTACTGCTGATGCAACTTCCACCACTGGTCCATCAACAAACCCATCTTCGTCACCAACAATAGATGTTTCTTGTTCCCATGCTTTGGCAATTCTTCTATTCCCACCACACAAATTCCAACTTTGAATCCCTTAGTAGACATTCTAATGCCTCACTTTGGGGAAGTATCACCTCTATAACGTGAACACTTTCCTTACTCCTTAAGAGTATGGAAGACACCATCAACATCCACATTACAACCAACGGGTAGGTGAGGCCTTTCCATACGGTCCCCCTCATATTTGCACTAATTTTATGTATGGTAGACTAAATGCTTCTTCAATGCTCCAAAACCACCTATCCAAACCAGTCCATTATCATCTGATTTTTTGCTACCTAACAAATCATCAGTTTTTTCTCACATTCCTCCATCAGTGCGTATGGAAAGGCTTCGGTTTTGGTCTCTACGAACAAGGTCATCACACAATAATTTCCTAAACCACCCATAAACACAAATATCATCATGGTATTATATTTTCTGAAGACCCCTCTTCTAAGAAGGCCCGTATCATCCTCATAGAGGAAGATACACCATCTCCACCTCATTCACCTACCCCACCAACTTCACCTACGGAGTCTATAGATCCAGAATCCATTCCTCCTAACTTTTGTTTTTCATAATCATTGTTTCCTTGGAAACTCTAACCTATCAGCATGATGACAAGGCTCTCACTTCTATTCCCTTCCTCTATCCTGACCTGATCGATGATGATACCCCTTCTATAAATGTTGTTCAATTTCAAGATGATGATTCCATTCTCACCTATTTAGGTGCGGAGGATTCTTATATCCACCAGTCATTACCTTCTGATATGAAAACAATGTGGAATGAATCAACCATATAGATCAACATTCATACTCAAGATGACCCTCACATTATAAATATATGCCAATCTTTAGATTCCATTGAACGTGAAACTTTCACTTATTTCCTTCAAGACTATAGCAACAGTTTTTCTTGGTCTTATGCCAATATTCTCGGTATTGACCCAAATATTGTGGTTCACAATACCGTAACTATTCTTGATGCCAAACCTATGAAAAAGAAGCTACAAAAAATGCATCCACACATTTCCTTTCTTCTAAAAGAAGAAATCTAGCACCTCCTTTTTGTTTCTTTTATCCTACCCATTGATTATCCCCAATGGATTTCTAACATCATTCCCAGCAACAGAGAGACAGAGGGAATCCACATTTGTATGGATTTTTGTGACCTCAGCCTCACTCACCCCAAATATGATTTTCCTCTATGGTGCATTGACCAACTAGTTGATCTCATCACCGGCCATGAGATACTATCACTCATGGACAATTTTTCAAGTTATAACCAAATATTTCTCACACCAGAAGATCAACACAAAATTGTTATTATCACCCATTGGGGGAATTTTTTCTATCAAGTTATGCCTTTGGCCTTAAAAATATTGGTGCTACATATCAACAGGCTATGACCGATATCTTCCACAACATTATGCATAACATATTGGAATATTACGTTTATGATCTTCTTGCTAAATCTCTATGTCGGGCTAAGCATCTCGTGGTCCTTAAAGTCATCTTTGACCATCTCATCAATTATTGCATTCATATTCAACCTAAGAAGTGTGTCTTCACCATTATCTCAGGTAATATCCTTGGTTTCATCATCTCTTTACATGGAATTGAGGTTGACCCTGCTAAAATTAAGGAAATTATTGATATGCCTCCACCTACTAACCTGCGTCAGCTTAGTAGTTTGCAAGACAAGTTGCAATCTATTCGTCACTTTATTTCCCAACTCTCTGATTGTTGTCAACCTTTTCATCATCTTCATAACAAAGATATTTCCTTCAAATGGGATGATGGATGCCAAAAATCTGTTGAAGCATTAAAGGGATAGCTCCTCCAACCACTTGTGTTGATCCCACCAAAATATGACATCCCCTTTTACCTCTACATTTCTGCCATAGACCATTAATCAAGGGCCATGCTCACTCAATGAGATTAGAAGCATAGGGAGTAGTTGATTTATTATATAAGTCGTACTCTTCTATATTATAAGACTAGATACACTCACACTGAAAAACTATGCCTCACCCTAGTCTTTGTCACCACCAAATTTTTCCATTACCTACTCAACCATAAAACCTTTGTTGTCACCAAAAATTACCCCTTGCATTACATGTATGCTAAACCCTACAGAAACCAATGTGTCACACATTGGCTCATGGTTCTTGTAGACGTCGATCTCTAATTCATCCACAAAAAATCCATCAAATAATAAGTCATTGCTAACCAACTTGAAAACGTACCTATTTGTAGAAACCAACCTTCTAACTTTGACTTTCCTAATGAATCCATTACTACCCTCTCCCTTGATGATACAATTTACCAAAAGACCTTATTATTTGATGGTTTCAAATGCCAACGTGGGGGCGGGGAAATATTTATTCTCATTCCTCTTGATGGTGAACCTATGCAGTTATCCTTGAAACTAGATTTTTATTACACCCATAACATCAATGAATATGAAGCACTCATCTTTAGTCTGCAAACCGCCATAGCCTTAGACGTTAAATCCATTAATATTTTTGGTGATTATCAACTGGTTGTGAACCAAGTCAATGGTGTATATGAGTTTCATAATAAGATACTTCACAAGTACAAGAATCACATTGACATGCTCTTGACTACCTTTGACCATTATGAACTTCAAACCACCCCGTGTTCCATAGAAAAATTTACAGATACCATGGATTTTCATGATTTTCAAATACCCTCTTATCCCTCCGACTCGAAGATCTTTGTCACAATACAAATATTGCAATTACCCTCTTACCTATTATGAGAGGTTAAATTTGTAGGAAAATTTGAAATGAACCCACATTACATTTGGTATAAGAAGTTTGTTGACTACCTTTCCCTTTCAATTCTTCCTCCTGATCTTACTCGCAATGGACAACAAGCATTCCTCAAAAGTGTCTCTCTTTATGTCATCATGGGGGGGTCTTCTCTTCAAACAAGGATTTGATGGTATCCTCTTATGACGATGTACTAGTTTTGAAATCCCATACACTATCAAGGAGGTTCACAATGGGATTTGTGGGGGTCACTTCAGTTGCTTAGTTGTGTCTAAGCGCATCCTTCACCTATGCTATTACTGGCCAATTGTAAACTGAGACTGTTGTGACTATGTCAATCATTTTGTGAAGTGTTAGCACCATGCTAATCTTTTCCACACCCCTAGTCACGCCTTATAGGTCACATGAGACCTTTGACCTTTCTCTCAATGGAGTATGGATCTCGTTGGAGAGATTAACCCTCATTCTTCCCAATGTCATTAATGGATTATTACCACTATTTATTATTACACTAAACGGGTGGAAGAAATACCTCTTCTACAAAATCAAAGAAAATTTGTGAATTCAATAACCATCACATCATTTTTTGCTTTGGTGTTCCTCACCACCTTATCACTCATAATGGAAAATAATTCAAAAACAATACCCTACGAAAAATATGTGATTCCTTTGGAATTCATCTTATTTTTTCTTCACCTTATTATCCTAAGGAAAATGGCCAAGCCAAATCAACCATCAAAACCGTAAATGAAATTCTTATGAAAGTAATTAATGATACTAGTAAGGATTGGCACACACACATTCCTTTCACCTTATGGGCTTATCGCACTAGTATTCGCACCTCAACCACTGCTACACCTTTCTCTTTGGTCTATGGTACATAGGTTGTTTTACATCTCAAATTTTGAATTCGATCTCTTCATATCTCACTCAAATATATACTCAATGATGAGGATTTTTGCCAAGACCATTTGGCACAACTTGAATTATTAGATGAGCTTCATCTAAATTCTCTTAATCACCTTCAAATCTACAATCAAAGTATCAAATGTTCTTACGAAAAATGTTTCTAAGAACAAAAATTCAAGGTCAACGACCTCGTCCTGAAGGAAAATCAACATGTAACAAAAGTGAAGAAAAGTAAATGGGGAAATTTTTTTACTAATTGGCTTCGACCCTATATCATTACTCATGCCTATGGATCAGGTTCTAATTGTTTATCTTCACTTGAAGGTAAACAAGAACCTGAGCCCCTACATTATTTGCATCTTCAACCATTCTATTGTTGAATCAAGTAGTACGTCAGCTTTCTTCTATTACAAACTCATTCCTTGAGTATCCATTCCTTTCATCTACCTCTTTTGAGGACCAACGACTACATAAGAATTATGTGATTATCCGTCACCTTTTCATCCTTATCTCAAATATGAGTACCACGAATCTACTCATGGAATGATTTTCATGGATAATTTTCATTATTTTAATGATGGAATCCCATAGTTTTTTGTCATTTAAAACCCCTTTTGCATAGTTAACCTTTGCGTTTTATGGTTTTTCCTTCATAAAGGAAGCCTATGCTCCTCTATAGTCTTGTCCATGACTTAAAAGTCCAAAGACATTCACATGTAAAATAGAATTCCACTCCTTGAGTAAAATTTCTTGTAACTAGATGATTCCCAAAAAAATAGAACATATACCTCTCTATCTCGTTGTTATAAATAGACTGCTCCTAAAAGATCCCAAAAGATAGCTATAAAAAGCATCCCTAAAACACATAGTCTATCCCAAAAGATGACTAGTTATATACAAATAAAAATCAAACATTCTGAAGCTTCCCGCATTGATAAACTTCACCAAGACCTTGAGGAGTCATTTTATTTCTCCCACATAAACTTCCCGCATCGATCAGTCTATAAAAAAAAGTAAAAAGAAAAAGATAACTTTTCATCATGGACTTTCCTATTTTGGTTTTGGGTATCTTGCAGAAGAGGCATGTTTCTCACAACAAGGTTATGCTCAACAACTCACTTCACCACACCTTCTTTTCTTTCTAATCTTCTACCTAATCAAGGGACATGCCAAAAATGTGACATTTTGTAATCATGTAACTTTCTTCACCCTTAGAACCGTCAATCATACAACGTCTTTAGGGTCTTATGTCCATAATCCAATATTTGGTACGATAGTCTCATAATGGTTCTTACCTATTATGCATCATTTTTCCTCTTCTTAACATTCATTTCTTTTCTTACTTACTAATTCTACTACACAGGAATAGACCTTCACCACCTGCATTCTAGGATTTCCTCTCCTTCAACCATTCTTATTCAATCTAAACTCAACCATACCTAAATGACCTAGATATCAACCATGTCAATTCAACCTACACTCAACCATGCCTAATTGACCTAGACTCAATCATGCCTAAAACCCTAATGACCTATTCATCTACCTCATTATATTATTCCCTAGCTTATGAGAGAACTACATTGTCCTGAGGCCCCTTTTCGTTAGGGCAATGTAGGAAACACTCCAAGGGCATATGGTCCTTGGAAGTTAGCTCAACCACTTTGTACCCATTTTCATCAAATCACTACATCCTATGAATAGCTAGAATATAATTAGGTCATTCAGTGTGATTGGGACACATGGGATCACCTCTCAAGTTATGGGACTTGGCTCGAGTTGAACCTCTGGAAAACGCCAATTTCCTCTTCCTAAACTAAGTGTTTTACTACTCCTCGTTTCATAAAACGGTTATCTAGTCCTATGCCAAAATTTTCATGGGTTTTAGGGAAAGAGTTTTGCAAAAATGAGATTGTACTAGGAATGTTGATGCACTGAATAAAGGTATATTTTATTCTCAAGAAGGGTTAATGTGAGTAGGATGTGAACACCATTAGTCACCTTAAACTATTGCAACCAAGAAAGGGCATAAAATACCACATACCAGAAGCATGTGTTCCTTTGTTAAACTTGAAGTATACATAATAGAGAGATAAAAATTTATTAATGAAGAAACACCATGCACCAAGAACACAAAAGGCTAGACCCCATGAAAGGTAACACAGCACAAACAAAACAGCCCCTTGATAGGAATCTCAAGGCCGCTACACAACAGAACACTCAGACATAGCCAATAAACTGGCACTTATGAGCAACTTGGATGCTCCAAAGTTTCAGCTTGCAGACTGAGATGCTGAAGGATTAAGATTCTCCTTCTTCTCTCCTTCTTCCTCCTAAAGACAGTGAGAATCCTTCCCATTGTCTGTATTTCTAGTCTTCTCCTCTTTCATGTGGCAAAACCAATAGTGGATATGATGCAGATGCAATGCATATCAGTGCATAGATTGACCACATTCTGCTTCAAGCTTGCATTCTCTGTCCCAGTGTTGCAGACAGTTTCCACAGTGTTTTTCAACATGCTGAATTTACCACTAAGGTCAGCAGACTCTTTTTCAAATCAGATTACCAAAATTTCCAGGGTATGACTAAGACCTTCAACAGTCCTCTTGCCATCTGTACTGCAATTTATTTGGTCCTTTTTAAAAGAGGCCAAAGTCTCAGTTATGTTCTAGACTGCCAGGGTACCGGCAAAGGTTTGGTATGTTGAAACGACAATTTAAAAATAAACCCCGGGTATGATACGCCGTGGGTACGTTCGTACAAAAATATTTTTAACTATATATATATATATATATATATATATAAAGAAAACAACAAGCTTATAGCCTCAGCAACCTATAAATAATTAGAAGCCAACAACAAGCTTATTAAGAATAGAAGCCATCTAAAGCAAGATTTCTTTGACTCAATCCTCAGCAACCTATAAATATTAGAAGCCAACAACAAGCTTATTATGAATAGAAGCCATCTAAAGCAAGATTTCTTTGACTCAATACAAGAAGGCCACAAAACATTAAATCTACGAGTCCATCTACTAAAGGGCTCACAAACATTCCACTTATTGTTAAGGCCCAGGGAAAGGTTTGGGGAGAAGACAATCTTTTCATAGAGTTGTTTGGAGGTAGCCTCTTAAAGAGGGGTCCCTTTGAGCCACCTCATAGTATCCCAAACTTCATACTCATCCTCCATAATTAGTCCAGTAGAGGGAGCTGTGAAAGTATTTCTGAGCATTGTATACATTCTGAACTGAGATTGAGGAAGCTTATAAAAAGCTTTAAGGTCTGTCCATTCCATCCACTTCCCAAATCTGTACAAGTCATGAAATATTTTAATTCCTCTCAAACCAAAGGAGGGCAGAGCAGCCTCTTGTCAAGGCAAGGATCCTGTCATTATATTTCATATTCCCACCAAATTGATTTGTAGGCTTGACACCTAATGTCAAAGGAAGAGAAGATAGGCTGCCCAACCCCCAAGTGCTGCTGCCCAACCCCCAAGTGCTTGACTTGTTCCCGTGCCTTTCAAATTGACTGAAGAATAAAGGACCCATGAGGAGCAACAAGAAAGCCCCCAAATAGTAAGTCAACCAAATAATGTCCTTTTCATCTCTCTTGACCCTTGGGAGTCTATTAGCAATATTGAATCTAATACAAACTTTCCAAAGTTCAATTCAAGTCAAAGAACTCAAGTTTTATTTATTTTTTTGTACTTAACAAAAAAAACCGTGTGGGTACACTGGGTATACCCACAGGCCCCGGGTATGGTTTTCCATATCCGGGATGTACCCAGGGCCTGTGGGTATGTACCCACAGAGTACCCAGAGAGTACCAGTACTGTTTTCCGTACCAAGTACAATTCAGACCTGGTACGGGCCTCTACTGGACATTTAGTCTTGGTTATGTTGTGCATGAGGGTGCTTTGGGCTTGAAAGATTTTCTCATCTTCCATGAGTTCCACCTTGTTTTGTTTGAATCCCCTTTGGATTTCTCTGTCATCAGTTATTGAAGCTTACTGCTAATCAGAGTAATCTTCCTTGACTGCAGGCTTGGCCTTTTTGTTTGGAATAACATGCCTCTTTCCCAATGCCATTTTACCCAGCTCCTGATCATCATATGTCCTTCACCCTTCCCCATAGCCTTCACTACCTCATCAGTGTTGATGTTGAACTCTACATTGTTATCCCATCCTTTGGTGATATTCAAACTTGCTTTTATTTGAATTGTTGATGTCCCCCCAGACATGAATATGCTCTCTTTCCACACTATCCTCTTATCCCATGATAACGATATTCAGGCTTCTTCTCGGTAATATTTCCCGGCACCTCTGTTTGCCGGCTATTTCTGCCTGTAAGCTGTCCTCTTGTGCCATATGAAACCATCCGATTCCGAATGGCGCCCTTGCGAATCTAAGCTGCGTTCCACTTTTATGCAAGCTGACTTTTAAATTTGGAAGACGATTCAATAATGTACGGCAGAGGCAGACATGGTGTAAACAATGATTGGGATCCTAACACGCGACATGACAATGGATATGGCTATCTAAGAACTAATTAGAGATGGTCGGATAAAGGAGGCCATATACATTCAACTATTGCACACTTGCATGTCCGAGAATGCCCTTCCAAAGGATATACTTGATCGGTGTTGTAGGAGCTTAAACATAGATTCAACACGAATAATAATAATAATATTCAATATGCTTTGATATATCAATGTACAATAGATTGGCCATTATATAGCCGCAGAGGTAGTAAAACAACGTCTTAGTAAATAGGAACGAATACCCCATAATAGTTACGGGTAAAAACCATATATATTATATTGTTATAAACTATATAACAATATAATATTCAATAACTAATTACTAACTTACATAATAACAATAAGAATTACTCATGTAATTATTATCTACCAATACACATGAGGAGCACTATAATATTTTCCTAACATTCCCCACCGTAGTGTGAACATGGGGAAAAACCTCCATACTACATTGCACCTGATTTCACGATCATGTGATTTTCCTTTGGATTATCACAAACCACAAGTTGATTTTCCATCGGTTAACCAAAAACTAAAAACCAAGAGTAAGGTGGTTTTCCAATGGTTGACCACAAACTACAAAGGGTGAAGGTTTTCAAATGGTTTACCTACAACCATATTGCGATGTGTCAGTGCATTCTTCAACTCTCATCGATAGTTGCTCTTTAGGAGATTACATATTGGAATCCATCATAATGCAAACATATCATTCCACACATACAAATTGAAGCATTGTGTCATTTCCCCCCTCGCCCCCCCCCCCCGCCCCTGATGTGAAGTTTCCATAACACTTTTATTATGAAAACACCACACCCACTCACACACATCACCAAAATTAGTATGTGCGGCCTCGTCGGTGGTGACTGACGGTAGGTCGCTGATTGACCTCCATCCTCCACTTTCCTCTTGCCTCTGGTCTCATGCTGTTAGCTCAGCGGAAGTGAACATGAAGCTCAATTTTAAATATTGGACGTCGCATTCCAGTGATAATGTGTCCATAAGGCAATTTTTATTTTATTTTTTTTGGACCTTTTGACACTTACCAATCTTGATGATTTGACAACTTCGACTTTACGACTCCCAATGAACTTTTGAGACCATAATAGGACTATAACAATACAATAACAAAAAATCCTAAAAATACCTATTTGACTTTGAGAGCAATAATAGACTTGGCTTTTACAACACTTCTTATGAACGTTTTTTATTTATTTTTTGGTATTAAAAACAATGGGACATTATATATAACACAAGAAAATCCATTCCTAATGGATAAAACTTATCATAGCTGTG
This sequence comes from Taxus chinensis, assembly GCA_019776745.2. Lineage (NCBI taxonomy): Eukaryota > Viridiplantae > Streptophyta > Pinopsida > Cupressales > Taxaceae > Taxus > Taxus chinensis. The sequence continues at coordinate 698,181,806 of CM034154.1, read as the reverse complement.
ACACACTTTGGATAAAAAATACAATGATAATGACACAACAAAATATAAAACTAAAACATAGACTGACCTCAATGGCTCTAGGAGTGGACAATGTACAGGAGACATACGACCATAGAGTACGGCGAATGCATACGGTTTTGAAGATGGAAACCATAGAGTACGGCGAATGCATACGGTTTTTGAAGATGGAAGGACGGTTCATATGCCGAGTAACTAATTTGATGCCCCAAAGGAATATCAGAAACTATTTCTCATGCCACCATGCCTGGAGGAAGCTTTGAAGGGACTGAGTCACACATCCAGTAAATAGAACAAATCACCCAGATTCTATGATCACACAGGTTTCAAACAATCAGACGCATGACAAAAAAAAAAAAAAACACTTGGATCCGATGCTGGTGACAGCTAACCTCGATTTCATGGCATGTAAAATGACTCCAGCAGATGGGGAAGGAGGCGCTGATGGTGGAGAAGGCTATGGGAGCTTAATGTGCTGTTCAAATCTGTGAAGACTGCAAAAGAATACACGTACGGCAGATCCACGAAGACTGCTTTCTGCTGCCAAAGAATATTGTAAATCCACATCCGATCTGATGCACAAATTACATGCTGCAAATTGGAATAGAAAATGCGCACAGAATGATGTCTCTCTCTCCTTTTTGTTTTAGGCAGATTCTTTTCTCAATATGATGTCTCTCTCTCCTTTTTGTTTTAGGCAGATTCTTTTCTCAATAGATTTACGAGTTGGCTAGTATATCTGTGCATGACCCAAACGTCTACCTTCGTATAATAGTAGCGCCTCTTAACTGAGCCGAATTTATTCCTTACATTCTCACCAAATCATAATAGCACTCAAAATGTAACATCCCCATTTTAAGATACTAGAACAAGGGAATATATATATTTTTTTATATACATACGTTCTTTGTTATGAATTATATAATTCAAACACACGTCCAAGTTTTAATAATTGTTCTCTGCCCAACACATCACAGTTTGGAACACACAATTTCCTTTTAAAACTAATGTTCCCTGTTCGCATATTTACAATATGGAACACACATTCAATGCCATTCAATCTTATAACAGATTCTATATGCTGCTGTAAATGTCTCGAAGAACTGCCGATCTTCCATTTTCATGGCTCGGAGTTTCAACAATCCTTCATTTCATGACTCGGCAACAACCGATCCTTCATGTTCGTTCATGCATAGTATATTATATATACCAGTTCTCTTAACCGTTTTCTGTTATCGAAGTGATCCATTTAAGAAGCCTATCTGAATATCTGTTACTGATACTCATCTGACATCCTGCATCTTAAATTAAGTGATTAGGACAACGCAACCAGCACTTGCGATACTTTGGCCAAAGATTTTCACATGCTTTGCATGATCATATTCCTAGATGTGATACACATCAATGGAATACGTCCTTCACTTCACTTCACCTGTTATTTAGAATGGTCTTTCCTGGTTCCTACCCGTCCTCTCAATTTAAGGTCAGATTTAAACTTCTGATTTCCAACTAGCAATATGAACGAATATAGGAAGGCACTCCTGGTAACTAAAGATACGCAGACATACGGTGTCGTTCCCCACGACTCCGTGTGTCTAGTTATCTTTAGTCCTCCGAAGTCACTCTGTATACGTGATCATACTCCCATCTCCAGTCAAGAACTTCACATTCAGCCTATGTAGTCTTGATGTTTTAATTCGGGAGGGCATTGTAATATGTCAGCTATAACATTGTGTCGTCATGAAGACCCCGTTTTCATGAAGACACCTTGCTGTAGCTGGCGTATGTCAATGTCCTACGGGAATCCTCTCATCGAGAGTACACATCCTGCTCAAAGTGATTTGGATATGATCTTAATATTTAAGATCAACTTTCAGCAACCATGCTGATCCTTTATCCTCGTTCCCATTACAGTTGTACGTAGCTATGAAAGACTAAATCCGTCCTTTAGCTTACTATGCATCTTCCTCCTTCGTACCGAAGGGCTGCATTTTCTCTACTTGGATTTCTTCTTAATCTTCGGATTAAGCAGCCCGTTACCGATGGGACGTGTTAAGTTTAACCTATTAAACTTAAGCAGGATTTTTACAACTGTAACTAAATTCAGAATTTCAGCTTACTAGACGTCATTTAAACGAGGTCTAATTCCCAATAAATGTATTCATTTATTCTCCTTAACATTACAGAGTTAAGGTCCACTAGTTATGGATATACTTGTCCCATATCCTTTCTTTCTAAATTCAACATACGAGGTCATTAATGGAGTTCGAAAGCGAAGTTCGATTACTCCTAAGTTAATTGATATTCCTTAGCTTCCAAGCTAATCCTGAATACCTATCAGTTATGGAATCATATTCTTCCTAATCCTTTTTAATGTCAATTTAAAAATTCATCTTTACCCAAGTATGAACTAATTGCACATTTCAACTTAAAAGTTGCATTAAGGTAAGAATAGATATCAATTCCTATTTAGCATCCATCCAAGGACAATTAAATAAACCCAAATCAAGAAATAACATTATATTTCCAATTAATCAACAATATCAAGCTGATATAGTATTTAAAATATCACCCTTGTATTTGTATTCATCATCCATCTCATAATCCGTACATCTGCCAATCCAACCGACTGGACTTTGTTTAAATAAAAACATCATTACAACTCATAAATAGAAGAATGTACTTTCTTCTTTTCACAATTCCTCGAAGAGGAATAATAGTAGACAAATACAATTCATCTTCGGTCAATCAAAAGAAGCATCAGAAAATAGCCATGTCTTCGTTCTAATCAATTCCATCTGCAAAATTTCTTGCACGGGTTAGTTCAATGAACTAAGCATATTAAGCACTTATCATTAAAATGAGGTGCTTCAATTAACTGTCTCAATAAAAGAACCCTGCTTTTATGAAACGACAGTATGAACATCAATCAAGAATTAAATACCAAAAAGGATGATCAGCATATCAACTCAATCATCCAATAACCCTCCTAATCAGACAAAGGATTGCTGCCCTCTTTCCCAAATAATTATTACGAGAAGTAATTTCCTTCAACAGTTCCAGATTAAAAACATTTGTAAGAACTAAAAAAAAACACAACTATGCAACTGTTGTTCTAACATAAATGCTATCAATTCCATTCTCTTACAATAGTTGTGAATTCAAAAGATAGATCTTAACTAAAATCTAAACTAAATTATTGTCCAGGCTTCCTTCATACAACTCATCTGATTTCAAGCAATCAAACGCTGAAGAGAACAAGCAAACAGCAATTAAATACCAATGCTTAACCCAAATAGTATGAAATTCGTTCCATAACAATTATAGATTTCTAACCGTATGAGAGAAAAATGATCATTAATTCAAATTATCCATTCACACTCTCTTTCTTTTCCTCATAGTTGTACTAGAAGTTTTAATCCAAATGTGATATCAATCAATGATAATAGTCCAAAGAGAAATAAACGAAAATCAATAATCGAATATAAGGTGGCAAGATCATATCACCTCTTCTACTGTCTATCCAAATACCTCTTATTTAGAGCAGACATGCTCCAATAGTATAATTCATTTAGAGTAGTATATTCAGTAATTGAAAACTACTATTACCTTTCCAAAAAGTTGACCAAAGTTCATTGAAACTGGTCTATAAACATTAGTACCAAAATAACCAGCAGGCATAATACCATATCAAATTATTACAGCAAATTAAGATGCTACAATAACCTTACTGTCCCAAGGAACCCGTGTTTATGCAAATAAAAAAAAACATCAAGGAATTATAACTCGCATAATAGTCTATTAATATCACCACAGCTTTGTTTTTCCCAAACGTTTCCAGACACTGAACTCAGAAATACAATATTCGCATAACAATGCCTTTATCAATGCAAACCTGCATAGGGTAATAGATGCGCAAGCAAGGTACAGTCAAAAGAATCTCAACAGCAAGCCAAATCTCATTTGTTTCATTCATTTGCACAGAAACACTAAGCCATGTTCGTTTTTATGATGACAGTTCAGACTAGAAGATCAAACCGCATCCAAAATGCACAATAAAATCCTCTTTCCCATTACCTTCAGATTTCGAAGCAGCAAAGAGAAAACATAATTCATTAATGATTTCAATAATAAGAACAATCATTTTCTTCAAACACCCAAGTCGTGTTCATTCCTTTAAGGACAATTCAACCAGACATACAAATCATCTCATCTTTTCATTTTCACAAGAATGCTCAGAACTCAGAAGTGATATTCATTTAGCTAATGTATTTATTAGCACAACCCAAAATGGTAATAAATCAAATACCCAACACTACCAAAATGAACCACATAGCAAGGACAATGTATTCAACTAATCATTATGCAAAGAATACTCAAGTCATGTACAGCAAAAGAAAATGACTCAACTCAAAATCATCTCAACGTAACAGCCAAATCAAATAACCAAAACCCCCCATCATAAGAAAAAGGTTGTTTTAATGAGACTATTAAGCAAAAGCAAGCGGTTTAAGGAGAAGGGCTTAACATGTCTGTTAATTTTTCTTGTGGCTCAAAGAAAACCGTGCCCACTGGAGTTGTTTCTCTCCATGACGTCCTTGGCCAGGATTTCTAACCAGTCACTAACTTCCATAGGCTCAAGAATAGCCTTTGTTTTTCCAAAGAATAGAGATAATAATCAAAACATAGCTGGTTCGACAGAACCATGGAGAAACAAAATGCAGAGCAAATAAAATCCAAATGCACACAGCAACAACAATTTTCCTTTTTCCTCTATCCTCTTTCCAAGGTGAGCTGGTCACTAAGACCAAGATAATTAATGCATTGAATGCACTGCCTTTCCTCATTCCTCACACCACTGCCGACTCTGGTTGGTGAGTTTCCAAATTTCAAATTTGCATATAAATTCCATTTAGTTTCTAGGCTAGTTGGACACCTCCAAATTTTCTTTGTTCCCGCTAAAATTGGCGTTGTACATGTAAGGGATTCATTTACTATCCCATTAAATTTATTACCTCCCCCCCCTTATCATTTCCATCCACATGGGTCTATGTGTCCCCTTCCTTAGGTTAGGATTAGTCTAGTATTTTAATAGTCCATATCTAGGTCATTCGCCTAGTTCATAGGTTAATGGAATTTATATCTATTTTCTCCCTTATGAAATCTAAAATCCATATAGGATAGTAGTTAGGGTATAAGATAAAACTTAGGGGTAGGTTAGGGTTTAATCCCCTAATATTTAATTAACTAGTTTCCATATCAAGTCTTTCTACCTGACAGTCATATTCAACATTAAGCAGGACATTTCGTCCTAAGTTCCACATACCTGTGACGATTACATCCAGGCCCTTATCATCTTACGTTGTCTAGCGTTACAATGGTGTGTGGTTCAAGAATTAGACCTTTTTCATTGGCATCTATGTACCAGATATTCATACCTAAAATCAGGTGCTGCAACATTTATATCAACCTTCAGTCTAGTTTAAAAGTAAATTGACAAAGCGATCATAAGAAGGCCACAACATTCCTTGGATCAATGGAATTGATTCAAGGCATGCTGTCAATCAGTGAATAGAGTTCATCAAGCATACAACAAGTCTGTTGTCTCATTAGCAATCACACAAGCAATAATAAATTCTATCCCAAGTATCAAGTTACAGCAAACAAGGGTCCAGATCAGCAACACATTCCTCTAAGATCAAAAGATGTGTCTTAACATGTTTATCTTCATTTCTGCAGTTACAACATCATGAAAGGTAATTACCATGATAACTTACAAAAATCAAGGCGTTACATTCCTCCCTTCTTAAAGAATCATCGTCTTGATGATGAAATTAACCAATTCAAGGAGTTTCTAGGACAAAATTCAGTTATTGTCCTCCCATTCATAAGTTCATACCAAAAACAGATTCACTCTTTAAAATAGTGTTTTAAGATAACTGTAAAATAGACCAATAATTGTCTAAATTTGGTAGAATTATCAATTTTTTTTCTGAATTTCAATTTCAATCAAACAAGTATGGAAAAGCAGATCTCATTTCTTCGATATTTTCCCAAGTTGCACTTTCTTCGCTAAACTAGTCCCACTGGACCTTACATTGATTCACTTCGTGATTTCTTAAGCACAATTGGTGAGTTCCCAGCACTCGAATGGGCTTAATCACGATTATTCCTGGGTCTTGGACCTGCAAGGAATTCCAATTGAGCACATGTGATAAATCTGTTACGTATTTATTAAGCAAAGAAATATGAAAAACATCATGCATTTGTGATAAAGCAGGAGGTAATGCTAGACGATAAGCTATAGGGTTGATTATTTCAACAATTTCAAAAGGTCCCACGTAACGTGACGATAACTTGGCAGCCTTGCCAAAAGTTATTGAGATCTTTTTTGGCTTAACCTGAAGAAAGACCTTCTCACCAAGTTTATAATTCCTATCAACCCGCTTTAAGTCTGCATAACTCTTTTGCCTATTGGCAGCCTCCTTTAGATGTTCCTGAATCATTTTGATTTGTTGTTCCATTTCCTTGAGGATTTCTGGCCCAATTACCTCTCTGTCCTCTACACTGTCCCAGCTAACAGGGGTTCTGCATTTTCTTCCATACAATGCTTCAAAGGGCACCATTTTTAAAGAGGTGTGATGTGTATTATTGTAGGCAAATTCAACTAGCGGAAGGTATTCCTCCCATTTATACTACTAGTCTATGCAATACATTCTTAACATGTCCTCTAAAACTTGATTGAATCTCTCGGTCTGTCCATCCATCTCCGGATGATATGCAGAGTTGAAGTTTAATTTAGTTCCCAAGGCCACATTAAGCGTTTTCCAAAACCTTGATGTCATCCTCGGATCTCTCTCCGATATGATCAATTCAGGTATTCCATGCAATCTGAAAATTTCATGTACAAATCTTCTTGCTAACACTGGTGCATCATCTTTCAAATTACCAACAATGAAGTGTGCCACTTTGGTTAATTTTTCGATGACAACCAGGATGATATCATGCTTGTTCCTTGACATAGGCAATCCTTGAATGAAATCCATCGTTATAACTTTCCATTTGTACTGTGGAACGCTGTGGGGATACAATAATCCAGCGGGATGCATATGTTCCACCTTAACACGCTGACATTCCAAGAAGTGTGTTACAAATTCCACCACATCCTTTTTCATTCCCTTCCAGAAGTATTGCTTCTTAAGATCAGCAAGCATTTTCGTAATGCTAGGGTGTCCAGAAAAAGGTGAATTATGAAATTCAGTTAACAATTTCCTTCTTAAATCATTTGTCAAGGGTATATAGACCATGTTTTCGAATCTCAGAATTCCTTCGCTATCAAAGCGAAATCCTTTATACTTCACATCCTTTGGATATGCAGCAAGTGCTGTTTTAACTTGCTGGAAATAAGGATCTGATTCCAAGGCATCTTTCACCTCATCCTTAAACTGAGTTCTTAACGTTATAAGAGAAAATATGTGCTTCCTGTTATCCAAAATTCACCCCCTAGGGTTAATTTTTATAACATGCATTAAATTCTCAAGTCCCAGGCAAATAGATTGATTCATGGCAAAAATCATGTTTCTAGGGTCCCCTCAGATTTTTTCTAACTCCCCTGTCCAAGAAGAAAAGAGCAAGTTCTGAGAAAAGGTGAAAATTTTGCAGAGAACAAGCTTGGACCAGGAAAAATCATGAAAAAAGGCTAATTCCTAGTCCTCACAATAGGCGGCACAGTTGGGACATCTGGGCGCGAATCGGCCGAAAGGCCGCCAGGCAGTCCGCAGAGTAGAGGGACACTTGGGACAAAGGGACGCAAGAGACGCGGAAAGCCAGTTGGTCCGAGGGAGAAGAAAATCGACTAACTGCTGAGTGGCATAGTTGGGACATTTGGGCTGTGAGGACGCGAAGGATGCGAACCGCCCGGATCGGCCGGTGCAAAGAACTTCAGTTCAGGACATAAGGGATAGAGGGACGCAAGAGACGTGGATAGCTGAGAAAGCCGAGAGCCAATCAGATCGTGATATGTCATCGACAGAAAAGGGACAAGGAAGCCCATTTCGGGCAGTTCGGAAGTTTTTGTCCCAGACAGCATTGGGACAGCTGGGCCAAAGGGATGTGAGGGACGTGAAAAGCCGACATACCCGGACACCAATCAAATCATGACATGTGTCACAAGAGGGAAACATCCAAAAATTCAAAGGGCGAGGTTTCAAGCGTTGGCCCGAGCCAATAGGAAGAGGACACGTGTCAAATGGAACAGATAAGTACAGAGCTTAGGGAGGAGTTAGAAAATTTGGCCAAGTTTCGGCCAAAAAGCTAAATGCAAAGGATGCCCCCACACCCCTGTCTTCCAATCAATGCATGCCACATGTCCCCAGTGGCGGGGGCACGGGGGAAAAGTGGAAAATGTTCCAAAATCACAAAAAGTGAAAGTTTTCAAGGAAAACCCGTAGGTGAGCAGAGGAAAGAGAATTACACATCCAATCAACTCTTGACACGTGTCATCCAGGTGACGAAGCGCGGGAAAAGTTTCAAAACACATTTTCACCTGTTTTGTGTCCTAAATCTTTAGATCTCCATATCTTTTGATCCAGAGCTTGGATTTGCACGTTCTTTGTATCAATGGAAAGCTTATGAGATTCTCTAAACAATTCTGGGGTTAATCTTGAATTTTGGCATAGTCTGGAGAGAGAAAGTTAAGAAACAGCTCTGACGCGTGTCCATGGCCAGAAGTGACATTTCAGCGACCAAATTTAATACAGAATGGGTCACACTCTCCTCCAATCTGGTCAAAAATGGCAGGGTATGGGTTTGTAAGGTCCTCTATGCTGATTTAATGCAATTGTTGTCAATGAGGAATGGGCTCCTATGTTTTGTACATTTTCTCTCTCCTGGGCTCGACCCATGCAATAAAAAAGGCATTTTTGGCTCATTTTAAGGGGGGAAAATTTTTTGGACATATCAACTTCTTCTTTCACCTCCAACAAGTGATTGCTTGAAGAATCAAACCTCTCCAAAGACTGTAATAGTTTTTACCTCTCTAAGGTTGTAATGCAGTGATTTTGACACTAGAAATGATAATACAAGCTTTGTGAATGAGTTTCAATCCTTTGTTTGTATTGTTTGCTTCATTTCAGATCCTAAATTATATCTTATCAGCCTGTGTATGTTTTTATGATGCAATCTCTGGTTTGTGTCTATTTACATGACAGAAATGTTTCACCACTCCTTTTGGGTGCATCACCAGCTTTAGTTAGTTTCAATTTTTGCATTTCTATCCCTGTTTCCTTGCAGTTTAGAGTAGGATTATGATCTGAACCTCTGTAGTTGTGCAAATATAGATCTAAATCAGAGGAGTTTGAGGAACCAGCCTCTAATCTGGAGATTCCTCTCTCAGTTTCACAAGTCCCCACACTTGGAGAGAGGTTTCCATGTTGTGCAATCACACTGGATGCTAGAGTGATCAACCTAGAAGCCTGATCTGCATCCAGGGGTGCTGTGATCCTGCGACAACAGTTTTGGCACGCCCAGTGGGACACCAGAGGTCTCATTTTTATTGCAGCAAAGTTGATGTGCATCTGCTACAATTTTCTTTCTTGAAAAGAGCTATTATTTGCATATCTGGTGACTCCAAGGGGAAGAATCGATTGGTTTCAAGTGCAGGCCTGAAAACTCATGAGAAGAATCACCACAAGGTCAAGAGTTGGAGAAGAAGAAGTGTTGTTTGAATACCTGCAATTATCTCCAAGAAGAAGGCAAAGAGGAAGAAGGATTCAAAGGTCTTCATCTCCACCAAACAGAACTCTCTCAACTCCTCCACCTGGTAGGCCTTTCATTCAGTCAACAAGGGTTTTAAGACCAATTAGAATGGCTCAGAACAACCCCTACGTCAACTTCACAGGCAGCAGCCCACTTGCCCTTAATGCACAACATCCAGTCCCTATTGCAGCCTTGAAGAACATTCCCTATTTCACTGGAGAAAATCAGACTACTCCAGGTGATCATGTTAAAGATATTGCTAACCTTTGTGTGATCCATGAAATCAATGAAATGCAAGTGGCTGTCAAATTGCTGGCATCTTCGTTCAAAGGGAAAGCATTGCAGTGGTTTAGAAGCCTTGGAGCTGGTTCTATCATAAACTAGAATCAGCTATGTATTGCACTTCATGAGAAATTTGGAGAGAAGGGAGACAACTTGTCTCTTTTAGAGCAGCTGAGAACCATCAAGAGAGCTCCCAACGAGTAGCTGACCGACTTCAACTTCAGATTTCAAAAGACTTGGGAAAGGATTCTAGTGGCAGTCAGGCCAACAGCATAAGGTGCTTTTCTCTACTATCTCAAAGCTTTAAATTCTGATATTTCTATGTTAATTTAGTCCATGGGAGGCATAACTATCCCTATGGATTATAGCATTGCCATTAGGGCTGAAAATTGTTTGATCCAAGCTGGAAAACTTGCCCCTAGACCTCCCATGCCATTGTTTCCAAGCTTAGAGAGTCCAAACACCAATCAAGCACCTAATTTGGCTCCTTCTCCCACTCCTAGAAATCAGAGTTCAAATGAAGCTTCCACTTCATCTCCAAGTGCCCCAAATGAGCTTCAAGAAGTCATGAAGCAATTGTAAAACCTAGGCAATGAGCTGGTTACTCTCAAAAGGCAGCAGGCCCAAGGTTTTAGACCTTCTTATCAATCTCAAGTTTAGCCTAACAGGAAGCCATACCAGCCACAAAGGCCACCTAATCCCGTTGCAAGTATGAATCAAACAAGGCCTCCTGCCAATAGACCATTTCAGCCCTATAATCCAAATGCCATATCTACCTCTAAGGCATTGGTGCCGACACAAAACAACATTGCCCAGGAGTATGATTGGTGTTTTCCATGCAATGAGCCTCATAACCAATCCATGTGCTTCAATGGTGCTTTGAATCAACCACTAATGGTGACAACTATTGGTGTGGAGGGTGAGGGCAGTCAAGGAAACAACCAACAACAAGAAACATTCCAACAACAATCAGCCCCAAATGACACCACGTTGGTAAATTGGAAAGCAGAAGATTTTTGTGGCATGAACTAGGAAATTTCTCAAAGTGTTGCAGCCAACACAAGGTAAAAAAGGAGGAATTTGGGTGAAGAACAGCTATTAGCCCCAACCAATCCACAACCTTCCATGGCTCCACAAATGATTGGCAAGCAAAATCCGGTTATAAATGCACAAGGGCAGCTAAGAACAGTCCCTAAGCCAACTCAAATACCAGTTGTTGCTGCCCACATGCAAGGAGTGAATGTGCAAACCAAGGGACATCAAAGAGATCCTTCATCCCCATTCAACATCATTGATCAGATGAAGAAGACTAATGTTAATATATCAATGTGGGAATCCCTATCTATCCCAGGACAGAGAGATTTGCTACGAGCTGCCATGAAGGACTGGTCAACTTCAATTCAATAGGTCCAAATGCAAGAGAAGGTACTCAAAAATACTGCCCAGCCTGAGGGAAATCATGGAGGACAGCAAGGTAAAATTTTGAAGCCCCCTCCTTTCTATGTTTCATTGATCATTGGAAATCAGCTAGTGCACAATTGCATGATAGACTCCAGGGCAAGTAGCTCAGTGATGCCTAAACAAATAGATGATCAGCTAGGGCTCCAGTATGAAACCATATCCAAAGGGGTAGTGTAGCTAGATGGGACAGCAGCAGCAATAGTTGGAGTGATTAAAAACTTGAGCCTTACCTTGCATGCATGTCCAAACGTTGTTGTTTTACAAGACGTATCAGTCATAGACCTTCCACCACTCTTTGCCCTTTGCTTGTCAAGGGACTTCACAGCCAAGATTGGGGGATATTTTTCTGTTGATTGGTCACACAGGCTATTCAGAATGAGGTATGGAACTAAGGCTACAATCAGGTCTGAAACTATTGCAAACTTCCATATTGAGCCTTACACTCCAAGTCAGATTAATGCCAATTGCTCAGCATTTGATCAAGAAGATCACCCAAGTACTGATGAAGCTGACACTAAGGTTAGAAGCATCCCGGATCTAACTCTTGATCAATGGGAAAACAAGATACATGCTTTTTATCCTTACCAAGAAGTGGAAGAATCTGAGCTAGGGGTCTATTGCATACACGAAGAAAATCAGCCTATTCCTAGCATCACCAAGCCAAGCCGCAAGGATGACAATGAGGTATGGCAGCTGTTTTTTGATGGATCAAGGAGTAGACAAGGTGCAGGAGGTGGAGCTATGCTTGTTTCACCTCAAGGAGTAAAGTACTATTCAGCCTTTAGATTTCAGTTTGCATGCTCTAATAACACTGCTGAATATGAATCCTTGGTGCAAGGAATGCATTGGGCAATCAAGAAGAAAATTAAGAACTTGCAAGTCTTTGAGGACAGTGAATTGATTGTAAATCAGGTCAAGGGACAACATGCTGCCAAGAATGATCTACTCAGGTGCTACAAGAATAGGGTGTGGGACCTCATGGAAGATTTTGAAGGTTTTGGCATCAAATCCATTCCTAGGAAAGAGAATCAAACTGCTGACAGGCTTGCAGTAGTTGGGGTAGCCTTTGACATTGTGGAAAGCATTCAACAAGACAAGGTACAACCAAGCATCCACATGATTGTGAGGCCTTCAGTGCCAGATAACAATGTCAGTTGGCAAGTGTTTGAAAATGACCAGCAAATCATCCATTTCTTACAAGAAGAAGCTGAGTTCTCAGCTAAGAATCAAGAAAGACTGGAACAGTAGTATGGTGACTAAGTGGTACAACTGAGAACTAACAAGCTGCCCAAAGGACTTATCACTTTGGAGTCCATTTTTAACCCCAATGATTAGTTTAGAAAGGAGAAAGAAAACATTCGGGTCAAGAGAGAGGATTCAGTACCCATCTTGGTAGAAGAGAACAAACCATTGCAAATTAGGAGGGATGATAACTGAGCAAGAAAGGTATGAGTTCATACAGCTATGTCAAGAGTTCCTTGACTGTGTTTGCTTGGAGCTATGAAGACTTGAAGGGTTTCAATCCCAACTTAGCTCAGCATACCATTGAATTGGATCCAAATACTAAGCCTGTCAGACACGAAACATAGACCAGTGAATCCACACATGGAGCCTCTCATGAGGAAGGGAATTGAACAAGCTGATTGATTCAAGGATCATATTCCTAATCAAGCATTCTAGTTGGGTCACCAACTTGGTTCTAGTCAAAAAGAAGAGTGGAGAGATCAGATTGTGTGTTGACTTCAGAGACTTGAATAGAGCATCTCTCAAGGACCACTACCCACTCCCTTCCATGGAGAAAATCTTGCTAGTTGTGGCTGGCTCCGAGAGGTTTTCGTTACTTGATGGCTACTCAGGCTACAATTAGATTATGATGAAGGGGAGAAGACCAGTTCAAGACAACATTCACAACCAAATGGGGGACTTATGCATACAGGAAAATTCCATTTGGGTTGTCCAATGCTGGTGCTACTTTCCGAAGAGCAATGGACATGGCATTCAAAGATTTGATTAACAATGTGGTGTTGAATATACTTTGATGATATCACTGTTTTTTCAAAAAAATGCAGCAGACCACCTATCTCATTTTAGGCAAGTCTTCACAAGCTGCAGGAGATTTGGAGTGTCTTTGAATCCTAAAAAGTGTACCTTTCTTTCACATGAAGGAAATATGCTTGGCCATATTGTCTCCAAAGAAGGATTGGCAATTGATCCCGAGAGGGTTGAAGCCATAAGAGCACTACCATTGCCAAGCCACAAGAAGGCCCTTCAGAGTTTTCTTAGTGAAGGATAAAATTTGTTTGGAGGTTTGTCCTAGATTTTACAACCCTTGTCAAACCTATCACCAAAATGTTAAAGAAAAGCATGGCCTTCAAGTGGACAGCAGAAGGAAAGGAGAGTTTTGAAAGCAATCAAAGAAGGCATCTCTCAAGTACCAACTCTCATCAACCCAGACTTCTCTAAGGATTTCATCCTCTATGCCTTTGGAGGTAATGATACTATTTCTGCCATTTTGGTACAGCAGAACAAGGACAATGATGAGTAGCCAATTACTTTCTTCAGCCAGAGGCTAGATGACTATGAGGTGAGATATTATTTTATTGAGAAGCATGTACTTGCAGTAATCAAAAACATGAAGAAATTCAAGCATTTAGTCTCAAACAACAAGGTCCAGTTGCTGGTCTCTCATGCTGGGGTTAAAGAATTCCTCCTCAATAAGGATTTGAATGAGAAAAGGGTAGGTTGAATCACTCATGTCATGGAGTGTGACATTGAGATCAAGGTCACCAAGCTAGTAAGAGGAAAAGGATTGTGTGAGCAGCTGATCTTGGGGAAGCAAAAAGAAGTATGTAATGAAGAAGAGGCTGTTTTGAAAGTTCAGGACAGCCATGAGCCAAGTGGTACTCAAGAAGAAAATAACGTTTTCCCCACTCTTTGCTAGACCCAAGGTATAATACACTTCCTAAGCACGGGCCTATGCCTTCTGGAGATGAACAAGACCCAAAGGAGACACTTCAGATTGCAGGCTGTCCCGTATCCCATTGTTGATGGAGTTTTATTCAAGAAAGATGTGAATGGAGTGTTGCTGAGATGCATTAGTACAAATTAGATTCAAAGGGTGTTGGGGAGAGTTCCATGGTGGACCATCTGGTGGTCATTTTGCACTGAGAGTGACAGCTCTAAAAATTATGAAGGCTTGCTATTATTGGCCTAATATTTTCAGTGATTTCTTTGCATGGATCAAGAGGTGTAAGAATTGTGCATTCTTCACAGGAAAAGAGAGACTTGTTGCCCTTCCATTACGTCCAATCTCAGTTGAGCAGCCATTCATGCAATGGGGTGTGGACTTCATTGGTGTCATAAATCCCAATTCAAGCCAAGGGCACAAATGGATTTTGACAGCCACGGACTATTTCACCAAATGGACAGAAGCAGGTAGCACTCAAAGAGGTAAATGAGTCTAGAATCTTAGACTTTTATGAGGTGATAACAACTAGATTTGGTGTACCTGCTACAATAATCTCTGATAATGCATTGGCATTCATTGGATCTAAGGTGACTGAGTGGGTTGTCAAGAACAATATCTATCTAAGCACTTCATCAAACTATTACCCTCAAGGTAATGGCCAGGCCAAGTCTACAAATAAGAACTTGTTGAGGATCAATTAGGAGGACTCTTGATGAGAATTAGAGGTCTTGGCATACCAAACTGAAATCAGGCTTATGGGCTGATAGGATGACTCCCAAGAGATCCACAGGTAACTCTCCATTCAAACTTGTCTATGGAAGAAGAGGCAATTTTGCCCATGTCTCTTGAGTTGCCAACATTTGGAACTCCATGAAGTAGTTAGAGTTGCTAGAGTTTGGGCCCATGGAGGTGAGATACGCAAAGTTGATGGAGCTCCAACAGATTAGAGATTAGGCATCCCAAACAATGGAGAAGGATCAAGCTTTTGGTCAAGAAGACCTTTGATAGGAAGGCAAAGGAGTAGATCTTTTCAGGTTGGAGATCTAGTGTTGTAAATGGGATGCAGGGTAGAGAAAAACCAGGAAGGCATTCAAAATTTGATGCCCTTTGGAGTGGCCCATACAAGGTCACGAAGTGCAAGAACAACAATGCTTTCCAATTGGCTTCATTGGATGGCGAAGAACTGCAGATTTCAGTCAATGGAATCTATCTAAAGCATTGCTTCTAAAGTGAAACTCTCACTACCTTTTAAATATTAGCTTAGGTTTCCATTCCTTCCAAGTGCTTGTGTACATTGTTTTTGTTGTAGGTTAGTTTTTTTTTCCCTAAGTGCTTTGGCATAGCTTGCTGTCCCTCAAAATGTTTTGTAAGTCCTTGCTTTCATTAGGTGATATTCCATCTTCCTCCTTGCAACATTCTAAGGTCATTTAGGGTTCCAAACAAAAAATCTGATGAGTCCATGCCCAATGGACTGCTTCACACAACTGGTTTTTTTCATCTAACAAGCAGAATGACCCATCTGAGTCACAAAAATTGTTATCCAAAATGTCACCCCCTGGGTCAATTTTGATAGCATGCATTGAATACTCAACTCCTTGGCAAATAGATTGATTCAAGGAAATAAAAATCTTATGCCTCGAGGGTCTCCTCGAATTTTTGAACTCCCCTGTCCAAGAAGACTCAAGATCAAGTTCTAAAAAAAGGGTGGCACCAGCTGCAAATAAAAAAGCTCTGGGCTCAGGAATAATCATGAGAAATGGCTAAAATCCTAGTTCAGGCGGTCTAACTTGGGACAGTATGGGACATCAGGGCACGTTATCGGCTCAAAGGCCACCAGGCGGTTTTGGTGGGCAAATTAACATCCGGACTAGAAGGCCCGCGTGCCAATGCAGGAAGGGCGCCACTGTGTCCAAAGGTAAAGAGAAAATTGACCAATTGCGCAGCACTAGAACAGGTTGGGACATCTGGGTTGAAAAAATGTGAAGGACGTGAAAAGGCTAAGTGGCCCCGCAAAGAGGGACAAGGAAGCCCATTTCAGAATGGTTTGGAAGTTTTTGTCCCAGACAGTCCAGCACAGTTGGGACATAAGTACGCGGCGAGACGTGGGGAGCCAAAAGATTTGAAAGCCAATCAAAGTGTGCCATGTGTCATCGGCCAAAAGAGGGACAGGGGAAGCCCGGAATTGGATAGATCGGAAGTTATTGTCCCAAACAATTTGGGACAACTGGGCCAAAGGGATGCGAAGGGCGCGAAAAGCCGGTAGGCCCGTGGATGAATCACAGCATGACATGTGTCATAAGGGGAAATGTCCAAAAGTTCAAAGGGTGAGGTTTGAAGGGTCAGCCCGAGTCAATCAAAAGAGGACATGTGTCCAATGGAGTAGGGAAGTGTAGAGCTCGGGGAGGGAGATAGAGAATTTGGCAAAAGTTTTGGCCAAAAGCTAAAAAGAAAAGGTCTTCCCAGCGCCCCTGTCAACCAATCAATGCATGCCACGTTGTCCCAAGTGGCGGGGGCATGGGGGAAAAATGAAAAATGTTCTAAAATTACAAAAAGCTAAAACACTCAAGGAAAACCCATGGGTAAGGGAAGGAGAGAGAATTTCTCATCCAATCAGCGCCCGACACATGTCGTCCAAGCGGCGGAGCGTGGGAAAAAATTTCAAAACCCATTTTTGCCTGTTTTGTGCCCTAAATCTTCATATTGTCATATCTTTCGATCCAAAGCTCAGATTTACATGTTCTTTATATCATTGGAAAGCTTATGAAATTATCTACATGATTCTAGGGTTAATCTTGAATTTTGGTGTAGTCTAAGAGAGAAAATTTAGAAACAGCTCTGACACGTGTTCATGGCCAGAACAGTGACATTCTAGCGACCAAATTTAATGTGGAATGGGTCGCATTCTCCTCCAATCTGGTCAAAAATGAGAGGGTATGGGTTTGTAAGGTTCCCCATGTTGATTTAATGCATCTCCAGTCAATGAGGAATGGGCTCCCACATTTTGTATGTTTTCTCTCTCCTGGGCTCGACCCATGCAATGTAAAAGCCAGATTTGGCTCATTTCTTAAGGGGCAACATCTTTTGGCATAGAAATCTTCTTTTTTCACCTCCAGCAAGTGATTGTTGCAAGAATCAGACCTCTCCAAAGATTTTAACCGTTTTTACCTCTCTGAGGTCGTAATGCAGTGATTTTGACACTGGAAATTGATAATGCAAGCTTTGTGAATGAGTTTCAGTCCTTCGTTTGTATTATTTGCTTCATTTTAGATCCTAAATTATATCTTATCAGCCTGTGTATGTTTTATGTTGCAATCCTTAGTTTGTGCCTATTTGCATGACAAAAATGTTTCACCACTCCTTTTGGTGCATCACCACCTTTAGTTAGTTTCAATATTTTTTGCATTTCTATCCCTGTCTCCTTGCAATTTAGAGTAGCATTAGGATCTGAACCTCTGTAGTTGTGCAAAATATAGATCTAAATCAGAGGATTTTTGAGGAACTAGCCTCTAATCTGGAGATTCCTCTCTCAGTTTCACAAGTCCCACACTTGGAGAGAGGTTTCCATGTTGTGCAATCACACTAGATGCTAGAGTGATCAACCTAGAAGCTTGATCTGCATCCAGGGGTGCTGTGATCCTGTAACAATAGAAGACCTTTTTGATCTCAACCAATCTTGTTGAGCTTAATGTTCCTACATCCACTATAAAATGCATTCTCTATAAAATTCCATAATTCAACTTGCAAAGATAATACTTTCTCTATTACAAACAAGTATAAAAATCTGCATAAGATTTGAAATAGTATCACATGACAAAATCATGCTTAATCAATCTAATCAATGACTTCATAAGTGTCAATCCATCCTACACAATGTAGGAGAGCTAAAATGCATACATGGTTAGTTCTAAGAACTTAGATTGAGTGATGTAACTCATATTCTTATTGTACTTTACTGAAATAAAAGAATATTTTTAAGTTTGACATAACTGGTAGCTAATAATTTTTTTCATTAAATTAGATTGGCTATGATATGATCAAATTAATTGTTTCTTCACAATAATGATAAGGTTTTGCACATCACATGTGTTCGACTGAAATCATAACCTTTAAGTAATAAAGGTAACACACTATTGTAAATTTTAATAACAATATTCATGAATTGTATTAATATTAGTTTCTATCGAATCCAATCAATCAATCCATAAAACAATATCAAAAAAGTATCTTTAAGTTAGATACTCTTGTATTGTTTAATAAAAGAGAGAATAATCTAACTCATTATTTATTTTAGTCAAAGGTTAGTACCAAATAAGAACATCCTTTCCTCTCTCATAAACTCAATTCCTGAATTGATTATCAAGGAAATAAATCAACATTTATTCTTTTACAAGTAAATCATATAATAACTCATAACTATCTCACTATCATTTCATGAATCAAGGCATTTGTAAAATAGGTTACACCGTGAATTCATAATGATCATACCTTGTCCTAAAAGTTGTCTATATGAATATCTTCAATAATAAATTGTAAGCTAATGATACATCATATCGATAGATCTATTTCATCCTAGCTCATATTAGACTGTAATTCCCACTCCTCTGGTTGAACAGATCATAATCCTAGGAAGTGGGTATCGATTCTTAATAGTTCTATTGATTTGAGACATTCTGTACATCAATGCACAATCTAAATGTGCCATCCTTTGATTAGCATTTGATAGAATATATACCGGTGCTCCCCATTATCGATACGCCTGGTGATATCAGCTTTTTATTCAAAAGTTCCTGTTATTGATCCTTTAGCTCTACCAAGTCGAGGGTGGATCAGTTTTATACAGGTGCCTTAGATATGGGTTCAGTTGTTGGCTTGATTCTATTACTAACACATCTCATATTGGGTGGATGCATTTCCTATGTATTGGATGTTTGGAAATACATCTTGTGATCCCTCATTGATGGATATCTTAAAATGGTAGAATCATTATCTATCCTTATAAATTTCTATCATAGTTACTACATAGAAGGTGCAACCTCTATGTTGATGCCCGATTTAGTTGCATTGACATGTATGAGTTATCTAACTGCAACTTCGATGCTTTACACCTTGAATGACTGCTGCCTTCTCCAGGTCGTCAGAACAGGTATTGTTGTTTTTTATTATAGGAAACCTAATGCCTTACTATACACCAACCAATGGGATAGTGGACCAACCCTAATGATAGAATATGATCCTAAAGGAGTGTTTACATACAAGGCCAACTTCGGTGGACAAACTTGTTTTCCATGTGTATGTTGTTTAATTGCTATGCTTGATTGGGAGGTTTCCCATGGTGGGTGACCTCATGTGTATGGCCATAGTGCATTGTCCATGTCTTATCCATTCGTTTAATTTCTTTATTAATTTCATTGGTAATGTTTAGTAGAAATAATCTAGTATTTAGTGGCTCCAGTATCAAAAAGTATGACTACATTAGTGTACCGAATAACTTACCCGTAAACTTCTATAGGCGTAAATTGGGCTTTTCAGCTTGTCTGTTAGCCACCGCAGCGTGTATCTTATGTTGCTGATGGTGATCATTACTTTTTTAGAGGAAAGTGACTCGCGTAATGGTCCTTTCCACAGTTGAAGCATCCTCTAACTGGCCCTTTCCTAGGCTCAAATTTGTTACCAGACTTTGAAGTTATCATTCTGGCTCCCATAGGACTTTTGTCCATTGCCACTAACTTTTGTGAAGCTGCTCCACACACTATTTATGAGGTTTGTTCATTACAGATTTCTTGTTGTTATCTAAAAAATTTTGTTTTTCACACCAAACCTTTTCCAAGGCCCCCTTTTGGGTGCAAGAGATGAAGAAGAGTTGGGAATCTTCTTCCTTATCTCTTCCCTATGAGCAGAAATTAGCTCTCAATTTCTGTTCATGTCTTATTGCCTTTTTGACAACTCCTTCCATGGTGGTTGGACCGTGGACATCCACTTCACCACCAATGATGGGATTTAGTCCCATTATGAACTTTCATATTCTGAACTTCTCGTCATCTTGGTACTGTGGCACATACTTAAGGAGTTTAGTAAACCCTTCCCAGTATTCTGTCACCATCAGCCTTCCTTGCGACCAGTTCTAAAATTTAGTCATTTTCCTATCAAAATAGAGTTGAGGCAGCCACCATTGCCTAAAGTAACCCTTAAATTGATCCCAAGTTATGTCTGATTCAACAATATTCAACTCAACCTTACGTTGTCCCACCATGATGATGCTTCATGAAAAAGATGATATGCTCCCCATATCGCTTTGGTCTCCTCGGAGAAGTTTCTTATTGCAAAGTACTTCTCCATTTCACTGAGCCAATTCTCAGCTCCGTCCCCAAGGGTTGTTGAAAAATGAGACCATCAAACTTTGGAGGACTTATTCTCTTTATGTCATTTGTAAGTTCAGCTACTAATCTTGCCCTTTTATTTTCAGGATGATTAAGGAGCATTCACATTACTATTATCAACACCCGGATTCCCTCCATTGGTGTTGTCCACAGGAGGTGGATGATCATTTATATCAGCTTCTTCTTCCTCCTCTTCATTGCCCATTGACTGTTGTTCCAAAACAGTCAAACGATCTCTCGTGTCTAGTAGGGTTTAGCAAGGATTTCATCTAGCTTTTGAGCAGTAGCTGCTTCTCCACCTGGTAACAGGTTGTTCGCAGCATTTCTTCTTGTTCTGACCATTTTCTGTTTAATAAGAAAATGTAAACCTTATTAAATTGTGGACTCATTAGGTCCAAGAGTTGTAACCTTCAGCTCTGATACCAAGATGTAACATCCCCATTTTAAGATACTAGAACAAGGGATTTTTTTTTTATTTATACAACGTTCCCTGTTATGAATTATATAATTCAAACACACGTTCAAGTTTTAATAATTGTTCTCTGTCCAATTAATGCAGTTTGGATCACACAATTTCCTTTTAAAAACTAATGTTCTCTGTTCACATATTTGCAATATGGAACACACATTCAGTGCCATTCAATCATATAACAGATACCATATGCTGCTGTAAATGACTCGAAGAACTACCGACCTCCCACTTTATGGCTCAGAAGTTTCAGCGATCTCTCATTTCATGACTCGGGCGACTTACCGATCCTTCATGTTAATTCATGCATAGTATAATGAATATACAGGGTTCTTTTACCGTTTCCGGTTATCGAAGTGATCCATTTAAGAAGCCTATCTGAATATCTGTTACTGATATTCATCTGACATCCTGCATCTTAAACTAGGTGATTAGGACAACGCAACCAGCACTTGCGATACTTTGGCCAAAGATTTTCACATGCTTTACATGATCATATTCCTAGATGTGATACACACCAATGGAATACGTCCTTCACCTCACTTCGTCTGTTATCTAGAATGGTCTTTCCTGGTCTCTACCAGTCCTTCCATTTAAGGTCAAACTCTAACCTCAACTAGCAATATGAACGAGTATAGGAAGTTACTCATGGTAACTAAAGATACGCAGACATACAGTGTCATTCCTAGATGACTCCGTGTGTCTAGTTACCTTTAGTCCTCCGAGTCACTCCGTATACATGATCACATTTCTATCCCCAGCCAAGAACTTATTATCCAGCTTATGTAAACTTGATGATTTAATTCGGAAGGGCATTGTAATATGTCAGCTATAACATTGTGTCATCATGAAGGCCCCCGCCTTCACGAAGACACCATATTGTAGCTGGCATATGTCAATGTCCTATGGAATCCTCTCATCGAGGGTACACATCCAGCTCTATTGTGATTTGGTTATAATCTTAGTATTTAAGATCAACTTTCAGCAGCCATGTTGATCCTTTATCCTTGTTTTTGTTACAGTTGTATGTAGCTAAGAGAGACTTAATCCATCTTCTGGCTTAATACACATCTCCTCCTTCATACCGAAGGGTTGCATATTCACTTCTTGGTTCCTTTCTTATTCTTTGGACTAATCAGTCCATTATCAATAAACCTAATAAGTTTAACCTATTAAACTTAACCAAGTTTTTCCACAACTGTAAACAAATTCAGAATTCCATCTTATTAGACGCCATTTAAATGAGGTCTAATTCTAAATGAATTTATTCATTTATCCTCCTTAACCTTACTTAGTTAAGGTCTGTTAACAATAGATATGATTTCCCATATCTTTATTTTCTAAATTTAAACATTCGAGGCTATTAACGGAGTCCGAATACAAGGTTTATCTGCCCCTAAGTTATTTGATATCCCTTAGCTTTCGAACTAATCCCGAATACCTTCCAATTAGGATTTCGTGTTTATCTAAATCTTTTTAATGTCAATTCAAAATTCATCTTAACCCAAGTATGAACTAATTGCACATTTCAACGTAAAAGTTGCATTCAGGTAAAGAATAGATGTTATTTCCTTTTAAATTCATCCATTAACATTTGAATAATTCCAAGTCAAGGAATAATGTTATATTCTCAAACTTATTCAACCATATCAAACTGATACAGTTATTGAAAATATCACACTTTTACTTGTATTCATCCATCAAATTTATAATCTATACATTTGCCAGTCCAAATGACTGGACTTTGTTTATATCAAACAACATTACAACTCATGAAGATAGAAGAATGTAACTTCTTCCTTTCTCATTTCCTCATGGAGGAGTAATAGCTATCAATACAATCCATCTTCAGTTAATCAAAGAAGTATCAAAAAACAACCATGTCTTCATTTATACTCAAGTTTCATCTGCAAAATTACTTGCACGGGTCAGTTCATTGAACTGAGCATATTAAGCACTTGTCTTTAAAATGAGGTGCTTTTAATTAACTGTCTCAATAAAAGAACCCTACTTTTATGAAACGTTAATATGAACATCAATCAAGAATTAAATACCAAAAAGGATGAACAACATATCAACTCAATCATCCAATAACCCTCCTAATCAGACAAAGGATTACTGCCCTCTTTCCCAAATAATTATTACAAGAAGTAATTTCCTTCAAACAGTTCCAGATTACAAACATTTGTAAGAACTAAAAAAAAAACACAACTATGCAACTACTGTTCTAACATAAATGCTATCAATTTCCATTCTCTTACAATAGTTGTGAATTCAAAAGATAGATCTTAACTAAAATCTAAACCGAATTATTGTCCCTTCCTTTTATACAACTCATCGGATTTCAAGCAATCAAACGCTGAAGAGAAGAAGCAAACAACAATTAAATACCAATGCTTAACCCAAGCAGTATGAAATTCGTTCCATAACAATTATAGATTTCCAGCTGTATGAGAGAAAAATGATCATTAATTCAAATTATCCATTCACACTCTCTTTCTTTTCCTCATAGATGTACTGAGAAGTTTTAATCCAAACGTGATATCAATCAATGATAACAGTCCAAAGAAGAAATAAACGAAAATCAATAATCGAATATAAGGGGGAAAGATCATATCACCTCTTCTACTGTCTATCCAAATACCTCTTATTTAGAACAGACATGCTCCAATAGTATAATTCATTCAGAGTAGTATATTCAGTAATTGAAAACTACTATTACCTTTCCAAAAAGTTGACCAGAGTTCATTGCAACTGGTCTATAAACATTAGTACCAAAAGAACCAGCAAACACAATACCATATCAAATTAGTACATACAAAGTAAGATGCTACAATAACCTTACTGTCCTAGGGAACCCGTGTTTATGCAAATAAAAAAAATTTTCCAAACATCAAGGAATTATAACTCGCATAATAGTCTATTAATATCACCACAGCTTTGTTTTTCCCAAACATTTCCACACACTGAACTCAATCTATCTGGTAAATACAATATTCACATAACAATGCCTTTTATCAATGCAAACCCGCATAGGGTAATAGATGTGCAAGAAATTACAGTCAAAAACAATCTCAACAGTAAGCCAAATCTCATTTGTTTCATTCATTTACATCAAGAAACACTACAGCCATGTTTCCATTTTATGATGACAGTTCAGACTAGAAGATCAAACCGCATCCAAAATACACAATAAAATCCTCTTTCCCATTACCTTCAGATTTCTAAAGCAGCAAAGAGAAAACATAATTCATTAATGATTTCAATAAGAAGAACAATCATTTTCTTCAAACACCCGGGAATACCCAAGTCGTGTTCATTCTTTTAAGGACAGTTCAACCAGACATACAAATCATCTCATCTTTTCATTTTCACAAGAATGCTCAAAACTCAGAAGTGATATTCATTTAGCTAATGTATTTATTAGCACAACCCAAAATGGTAATAAAGAACGAATACCCAATACTGCCAAAACGAACCACACAGCAAGGACAATGTATTCCACTAATCATTATGCAAAGAATGCTCAAGCCATGTACAACAAAAGAAAATGACTCAACTCAAAATCATCTCAACGTAACAGCCAAATCAAATAACCAAAACCCCCATCATAAGAGCAAGGGTTGTTTTAATGAGACTATTAAGCAAAAGTAAAGCGGTTTAAGGAGAAGGGCTTAACATGCCTGTTAATTTTTCTTGTGGCTCGAAGAAAACCACGCCCACTAGAGTTGTTTCTCTCCACGACGTCCTCGGCGAGGCTTTCCAACCAGTCACTAACTTCCACAGGCTCAAGAATAGCCTTTTTTTTCCAAAGAACAGAGATAATAATCAAAACATAGCTGGTTCGACAGAACCATGGAGAAACAAAATGCAGAGAAACTAAAATCCAAATGCACACAACAACAACAATTTTCCTTTTTCCTCTATCCTCTTTCCAAGGCGAGCTGGTCACTAAGACCAAGATAATTAATGCATTGAATGCATTGCCTTTCCTCATTCCTCACCCACCGCCGACTCAGGTTGGTGAGTTTCCAAATTTCAAATTTGCATATAAATTTCATTTAGTTTCTAAGCTAGTTGGACGCCTCCAACTTTTCTTTGTTCCCGCCAAACTTGGCGCTATACATGTAAGGGCTTCATTTACTATCCCATTAAATTTCCTACCTCCCCCCCTTATCCTTTCCATCCACATGGGTCTATGCGTCCCCTTCCTTAGGTTAGGATTAGTCTAGGATTTTAATAGTCCATATCTAGGTCATTCACCTAGTTCCTAGGTTAATGGAATTTATATCTATTTTCTCCCTTATGAAATCTAAAATCCATATAGGATAGTAGTTAGGGTATAAGATAAAACTTAGGGGTAGGTTAGGGTTTAATCCCCTAATATTTAATTAACTAGTTTCCATATCAAGTCTTTCCGCGTGACAGTCATATTCAACATTAAGCAGGACATTTCATCCTAAGTTCCACATACCTGTGCCACTTGCATCCAGGCCCTTATCATCTTACGCTGTCTAGCGTTACAATGGTGTGTGGTTCAAGAATAAAACCTTTTTCATTGGCATCTACGTACTAGATATTCATACCTGAAATCAGGTGCTGCAACATTTATATCAACCTTCAGTCTGGTTTAAAAGTAAATCAACAAAGCGATCATAAGAAGGCCACAACATACCTTGGATCAATGGAATTGATTCAAGGCATGCTGTCAATCAGCGAATAGATTTCATCAAGCATATGACAAGTCTGTTGTCTCATTAGCAATCACACAAGCAATAATAACTTCTGTCCGAAGTATCAAGTTACAACAAACAAGGGTCCAGATCAGCAACACATTCCTCTAAGATCAAAAGATGTGTCTTAACATATTTATCTTCATTTCTGTAGTTACAACATCATGAAAGGTAATTACCATGATAACTTACAAAAATCAAGGCGTTAAGAAAATGAATAATGAAGAAATAAAATGATCCTAAACCAAAAATAAAATGACCAAGATAAAAATATCTTGAGAATGACATCGAAAAGTATAAGATATTGTAAAAGAGGATTTTCAGAGCAAAGTGTCAAGTGAAAATGACAGGTGATAATGCGATTTTAAATAGAAAAAACATGATATTAATGGAAAAATTTCAATCCGTATGAAATTAGGTAAGAATTAAATGTGTAGAGAGATTTGAAATTCTGAAACCCAAAAGTCTGAAATTATAAAAATTTTGAATTTCAGGGTTTCAGGCTTCGGAGATCAGGGAAAGAAAATCGTGTAGTGGCATGGAAAAGTTTCGAAACGCGAAAGCCCGAAAGTCTGAAATTTCAGACTATTAGACTTTCAGAATTTAGAAGTCCAAAAGTAATTAACTTGAAAATAATGGGGAGAGTTTCGAAACCTGAAATCGTCAAAGTATAAAATTTTGGACCTTCAAACTTTCAGACTTCGGAAGTCCGAAAAAAATTCTTCAAAAAATGAGAACTAGATTTCTGAAACCCGAAAGCCCAAAAGTCTGGAATTTCAAAATTTTAGGGTTTTGGACTTCAAAAATCCAAAGGGAATTTCCTAAAAAATCATGACCTAGAGTTTTGAAACCTGAAAGCCTGAAAGTCTAAAATTTCATACTTTCAGTCTTTCAGACTTCGTAACTTGAAAATTACAATTTCAAATTGAAGCCAATTAAATTCCAAAAGGAAAAATTCCCAAATTTTGAAGTCTAATTTTTTGGATCTTCGGGACTTGGATAATTTTCAAGATGTAAAGATCTTTCATGTGAATATTTTTTCAAAATTTGTATGATCGCTTTCAAAGTCTTATTCTCAAGGTAGATTAAATCGGTAACATTTTTGGTGACCTCTAGGGAATTATTTCTTACTAAGCGTTCAGATCAGTAGCCTTATAAAAACCATTGGGAAAAAGGATTCTTGGAATAAAACTACATTCATAGGACACCCAAAAACTAAAAGGAAAAAAAGAAAACAAAACAATGTGCAAAGCACTTGG
Source organism: Taxus chinensis (assembly GCA_019776745.2). Lineage (NCBI taxonomy): Eukaryota > Viridiplantae > Streptophyta > Pinopsida > Cupressales > Taxaceae > Taxus > Taxus chinensis. Next base: position 698,154,483 of record CM034154.1, on the reverse strand, counting down.
AGGAAACAAAAAATGAACATTGTACAAGGGCGGAACAATCTCAAAAGAAAGCTTTAAGATGTATCCCATTCACTTGAATAGGTAGTTATTCTCCCTTAAGTTTGGCTAGAAGAAATGAATTCACCTCTTTGCAACTTGAGATAATATATGGTCCACTCTAGAGAGTGTAAAACTTGGCATGCCTACCTAGTTTGGCTCTGTCTTTCTCCCACTTCATAACCAAATATCCTTCTTGAAAATGCCTATCATAATATATCTTGTCAAGGGATTTCTTAACTTGAGTCTGATGTTGGCTTAAAGTTTTCATAGTTATGTCTCGAATTTCTCCCATCTCTATGAGTTCAGAAAAACCCTCCGTTAAGGAGTCATTTTCCATAACTTTGAGTTGATGAGCCAACTCCAAAGAAGGTAATTCCAAGGAGAGTAGAAGATTTTCCTCCCTCCCATATACTAGTATAAAAGGTGAACTTCCAATGGCCTATTTAGGTGTGATTCAATCTACCTATAAGGCAGTCCTAAGTTGCGTATACCATGACATTTTGTTAGCTTCCATCGTCCGTTTTATGATCCTTATGAGATTCTTGTTACTAGATTCAGCCAACCCTTTTCCCTATGGATAGTAATTGGATTAAGTCTTGAGATAGACCCCATTTGTAACCACCCACTCACTCAACTTTAAACCAAGGAAGGCCATTGCATTATCAAAGATAATGGTAAAAATAACTCCGAACCTTATCATTATATTTTCCAGGAAGTCAAGGACTTTCTTTTTGTTACTTTCCTTTAAAGCCACTACCTTTGTCCATCAAGTGAAATAATATGTCATAGTTAGAACCCATTTTTTTCTGTCACTAGGAGGTTTGATCATCCCGATAAAATATATCCCCCATTAAATGAAATTTTGATCTACCTGAATGGGGTGCAAGGGAAGAGCTACCAATTTTTGTTTTCCTGCGAACAAGGATCATTCCTTACATTTCCTCACCCAGAGATGGGAATCTTTAAACAAATCTGGCCAATAGTATCCTACTTGCATAATCTTGGTAGCATTTTTTCATGCAAATTAATTCCCTCCAGACAAACCATTGTGGAATTCTTCTAGAATTTTACTTACTTGCTCTGGTTTGATACAACGCAAAAGAACACCATTCAAGTCTTTTCACAAACAAACATTGTTGATCGAGACATATGGAATGGACTGAAGGTGAAAAGTACATCTTTGGGCCTTATCCATATTTGAAGGATATGCCCCTAAGAGGAGGAAATTTTGCATCTTTGTTAACCAATCAACCTAATTGTCACTTTTGTTGGTGTTTAGGAGCGTAGCATCTTCCACATCCTTGATCTTCATGTCTGCATCCAACTACTGACATAACCCTTTGTCCTTGAAAATTTTAGTGACTTTAATGTGTACATCATATTCAATTTCTTTTGTGATCTACCTTGCATGCTTCTTGTTCATTTATTTGTTCAACAAAAAATCCTTGACACCAGGATGAGAGACCATCAAGTGAACTTTGTTTTTGGACAACATGTGCCTAAAATTCTTCAGAGCTTGAATGACTAAAAATACCCATTTTTCAATGAAGGAATATTTGAGCTTGTATTCTTTGGAGAGATTTTCTCCATTGGCTGAAGAAGGTGATTGGTTATTTCATTACGAGGTGTGGTTCATTTTGTTGAAGTCCACGCAAAACCGAATCCCTCCATTTTACTTTCTCATAGGAACCAGATTGGATACCCATAAGCAATGCTTGATGGCAAAGATTATTTAGGCCTCAATAAGCTTGCTCGAACTCCTTCCTCAGGTAGCGGCTCAATTTTAGGATTAATTGGCCTCTATTTTTGACGAACTAGCTTAGAATTTGGATCTCATCTCAATGGTGTGTTGAGCTAGGCCGGGATCAAAACCACATGAAGATCTTTGTAGCTCTACACAAAAATATCATGATATTATTAACATAGTTCAATGAAATATTTCTTCTCTTGAGCAGTGCATACCTTGCCGATTTTTTTAAAAAAATTTCACTTGCCACCTCAACTTCTTCAAAATCCTCTTCCTTGACCACCATATTCGTGCTCTGTCATTTGGTGTGATCATCAGAATTGAAGACGGATTAAAGTGTCATGAGGCCTTTTGGAAGTTTGTTTCCTTTCAACTTTATAATTTTATCACCGTAGGAGATTTGAAGTTTATCCTGGTGTTTGGTACAGTGAACTCCTGCTTCTTGTTGTAGGAAGAGGACAATCTGTTGGTCACTATTGAACACCTATCATCTACTTATGTTATCTAGTATTACGACAAAGACCACCATTTTGACCATCTACTGCCCTTATTTCATAATGTTCGATAGTTACATCATATTGTGATTCAATAGTAGCAAGCCTGTTAACATCTTGATTTTCCTTTCTAGGAATATACGTGAATTAAAAAAGCTTCGAAATCTTCTATCAGGTCACAAACCTAACTTTTAATATGATCTCAATAGATCATTTTTTGATGCACTGTAGGATGTTACTTAATGCAAAACAAATTCACTATTACCAAAGATGTTCAAGGTTTCGATTCCTCTTTTTTGGGCAAGTTGAATTCCTTTTATGAGAGCCTCATATTCAGCGACATTATTAGTACAACTAAACTACAACCAAAAGGACAAGAAATATTTATCTCCTTCCAGAGGAAATCAACATAACTCCTATACACTGGATCCATTTTTACTCCTTAAACCATCAAATAACAGTTTCCATAGTCCCTCGGAACTACTGGAATGTTTTAACCAACTGAGTTACAATTGTACCTTTTTCATGTATGTAGTATGTACCTAATCCAATCTCTTCCAAAAACAATAGAACAGATTCTTCATCTGTTAATAAATCAGTATAGGGATCATATAGGTGATTGATACTTACCTCATCAAGCACTATGTCAGGAACTTCCTCCGTAAGAGTAGTTGGCTCGTGATCTACATCCTCCTCATCTAGGTAAAAAATGGCATAATTCCCATTTATGGGTTTAGCTGGTGTAAGGATCTACATAATTATGACAAATAAGTTCTTCTCTTAAAGTTACCTTCATCCTGTACTGATTTCTAAGGATCATATGTGACCAATTTGATGACAAATAACCACCCATATTGGTAGTGAAATCATATGAAAAGAAAATGGCAAAGAGGGGAGGGAGATCAATAAAAAATATGGCTTGTGTGAATGCCAAGCTAGGACATGCATGGATAGTAAAGTTAAAGCCCCTTGATGACTGCCATAGTTTGGACTGCAGTACCATCTAACTGGAAAACTCCCTTTGAGATTGGGGTATATGGGATTCCCAACACATCTATAATTTACTTGGGCATCACGAAACTACTGGCTCTAGAATGGATCATACAATTGTGTACCAAATGATTGCCGATGATAAGAGAAATTTAAAATGGTGGAGGCTTGTTGGCCATAGAAAATACTTTCATTTTTGGTTGACACAGGATGGTTACCACTACTGCTTCATGACCTGATGATCTATAGGTAGTACCAAAATTGTTCAAATCCTCTCATAGTAAGTCCCTCTGAAATGAAATTGAGAGCTCATCCTGCATCATGATGCTCAAATAGGTCGTATTCATTTTCTCCACTATGCTAAATGGAATTGTCCCAACTTTGCTAATACATTTTTGGGCTTTAAAGTCTTCTTTTGGGAAATTCCTATTGGGTGTTGTGATACTTGATGTTCCAACCTTTCTTTGTAGATTGATTTGAGGATACTTCTGGTGATTTCTCTCCTATACCCTTATCAGTTGATATATTTGTTTAAGGCTGTGAAGTAGATGCCTAATCAGTTTTGGGAGATTGAGGATCTATTTTCCTCTTCTTGGAACAGTGTGTTTCATGCTACAGTAGAGGCGTCACTATTTAAACCACAAAATATTATGTTTTCCAATTTAGTAGCGTAGTTTCATCAGAAGGATGGTCTTGGATCTCCTAGGTGGGGCGGATATGCTTTAGACCATAAGGGCCCGACTTAAAACTCCATTTGGAAAAATATTTTGGTTGTGAGGCTGAGAACAAGGATAGCTCGATTTGTAACCTTGAATGAGGTTATTTTGGACTAGTACTATGGCTCTGGATGAATAGGAAGTACAAGGGTTCTATAATTTTAAACACTTCACACGTGCAACTTGGTTGGTGACCTGGTTTTGGGCCTGACTATTTCCTTGAAAAGTAGGATGACTTGCCAGATTTTGGGATTGAAATGGTCAAGCATATTGGAACTGTTGTGTTTTAATCACTACAAGCTCATTTCCGAAGTTCTACAACAGCAATTTGATTTCAAATAGATCATTTGAAGAGGTTGGGGCAGGTTGAGCTAGTTGATTAGAAGCTGCTGAAATAGGAGCAATGATAGGTTGATTATTCATAAGATCCAGAGAAAGTGGAATTGGCGATCGAGGAGCTATCTTTCCAGCTTGAATCAAGGAATTTTCAACACTTATGGCTATATCGTAGGCATCAGGTAATATAGCCCCTCCCATGGATTGGATCATAACTACTACATCACTATTTAAAGCTCAAAAATAGTACAAGAATGTATTATTTAGAGAAGGCTTAATGAGTGTTAGAATCCTATTCCAAGTTCTATGAAATCGCAAGTTGAAATCACTCTTATACTCTTGGGGAGCTCTCTTATAGTAGTGAGATGTTCTAAGCATGATAGGTGATCACTCTTGTCTTTAAAATATTTACATAGCTTCTCTCCTAACTCATCCCAAGTGGTTATAATGCCAACACGTAACCCTCGAAACCATTTAAGTTTTTTTCCCGTGAAGGAAGTTGCTAGAAGTCATACAACAACATTATCCTCCGTTATGTTATGTACTGCGCAAATGTTACGTACATCAAGAATGTGTTCTACTGGAGTGACATGATTTTCCCCTATGTAAAAGGGTAAACTTTTAAGTGCTGTAACTAGTATACGGTCACGTTGAGCCAACAAAAGAGGACTGCTTGCATTAAAAGGGTAAAAAAATTGGTTCTGTGCCATAGAAGACAAAGGTTGATTGTTCTTTGGTGTAGGAAATCTTCCAAATGGAGGAGTTGAATGACCCTTACTCGATAAAGTTGAAGTTGATGGAGTTAAAACACCTTTGCTTCTTCTCTTTGGAAGAAAAAATGAAAGTTTGATATGTTGATAAGTTCCTTGCTTTGAAGAATCTCATGTCTGAATTATTTGCATAAGTTAATGTACTGAGATGTGAAATCAAGAGGTATAGAGTCGCCAGGTAATTTGACTTGTGGAAGCCAAAAGAGAAGTACCTTCCCTGTCCCATTAGACGTGCCAAAAATTGTTGTCAACAAATCACTGCACCCCTAAATGACCAAACTATAAGCAGGTCATTTTGTGTGATTGGGAAACATGGGATCACATCTCAAGCTGTGGGACTTGGGTCAAGGTGAACCTCCATAGAAGGCCGACTTCCTCTTCCTAAACTAAGTGTTGTACTACTCCTAGTTTTATAAAATGGATATCTATTCCTATGCTAACATTGTCATGGGTTTTAGAGAAAGAGTTTTACAAATATGAAACTGTACTAGGGATGGTGTTGCACCAAATAAAGGGATATTTAAATCTTAGGAAGGGTTAATGTGAGTAGGATGTGAACACCATTAGTCACCTTCACCTATTGCAACCTAGAAAGGGCACAAAATACCACAAACTAGAAGCATGCGTTCCTTTGTTAAAATCAAAGTATACATAATAGAGAGATCAAATTTGATTAAGCACACATTTATCTAATAGAGAGATCAAACATTAATTTCACTAATTATAGTTAACGATAATATAAATTTTAATAACAAAAGGAAGACACTATTTCCACAACTGAGATAAAGGATGGTTATATCACTTCTCCATAACATGAAACATGATAATCTGAAATAAAGGCAAGCTAATCATCTATACTAAGGAATCATACATTCACAAAGCATATACCAATCAACTATTTAGTACAATAAATCAGGTTCTTCAAGGAAAGATATCAATCTATATATAATTAAAAGGTTTTAAATTTCTGGAGCACTCTTCCAAGCTTGAAGAACAATTACAACCGAAAAAAAATGGATCTATATATCTCTGTGATGACTCCATAGGCCTAACTATTTATAAGTTCTTTACATTAAGCGATTACAGTTGGTCCTTCAACTAACATTTTACTAAAAATAGAAATGTCATATAATTCAAGGGAATAGGATCCCATGAAAATAGTAAATTTGTTGCAAGGGTTTGACTTAGTCAACCCTGTAACTTTGAATGATCCAGAGCTTGGATCTGTCCTTTCATGGCTGCTCAGCTTTGACCTAGTTCTGCAACACCTTCTTCTTCTATAAGTTTTCATTGTGCTTCCTCCCACACTAGCCATTCAATGTTTATACTCGATGAAGCATTTAATGATTCCTTGACTTTCCTCAACCTCTCATGGCCCATATGCGTAGTGATTCACTACATCTGTTGTCTCAATATCCCTCGTGATCTTAGCTAGAACTATTCTAAGTTTACTCAAACCTTTCTACAATCTTCTTGTGAAATTTTAGCATAACACCAACCTATCAATAGATTCACTACCAAATGTTTTAGTAACCTCATCGTCACACTTCACCAAATCTTCGAAATTATTCTTGATCTTCTCCTTTAGAAGAGCATCGATGTTTTCATTGAAGGAATTTATAGTTAACAATATCCAATTCCTCTGATATGTCATTCAAAGCATCCTTAATTTCAACTCTTTTATCATCCAACTTCTTAATTAAATCTTGTAGCACATGACACCAAAATTGCATGGCCTTTTGATACTCAAACAACTTTATGATGCCATCGTCGATTACATCCTCTTGAAGGAGTAGATCTGAATCTTATTCTCTGATTTCACTTCATGTTGTTAAATTCAAATCCAAGTTTTTATTGTCCTTCTGAAAAAGCTTCATCCATTTTGCAAATAGTAGTTTTTCCAACCTACAAATCATTATATATCACAATAGCTTCTTTAATTAAAGGGTTAGCTTCTTGTAGTATACGTTCCATCCATCCATCTACCAATCTCCCTTTCTGGCCTATATTCGTCGATCTCATGATAACAAATGTCATCAATGGTAGATGAAACTATGTCATAGCCTGTAGTATTTGAGACTTTACTAGATAGAGTTGGTTTTTTTACTTTGCATAGCAATGCAGTGAGCTGCTCGACCTTGGATTTCAATCTCATCCTTAGAAGCTTTATCCTTATCATATTTTTAAAGAATATTTCCAAGAGTAGTGTGTACATATTGTTTTGAGCTCCTTCATGAGTGGATTTTCCCAGTGAGAATCTAGAAATCTTTTGAATCTGCAGCTATAATTGTTTTCCTTACTTTTTCCCTCAACGGGAGTGGGAATCCTCTACAACTCGTTCCCCATATGGATTCAATGTCAGGATTGAAACAATATTTGGCCTCTTTGCCTCATCTCTTTTGTGTATGCTCCAATATGCTTATATCTATAACATCTCCCAAGAGAAACTTTCTTCTTTTGAGTTGGAGTCTGCCGAAACAACCATTTTAGAATGGCTGATGCTGATGAGGGTAGAATGGTCGATTCAACACCTAAAAAATTTGTCACAACAAGAGTACTAGCAAGATTAGTTAGTATTTGAATGGTAATGGTAGTAATGGATGGGGTGGATGTGAGGACTACCATAGGATTTGATATAATGATGTTAGGAGATGAGACAAAAGGAAATGGAAGTGTTAAGGGAATTGAAGTAGAAATGGGTGACCCAATAGTTTCTCTAGCTGAGAGAATCGGAAGGGATGAGAATACTTGGGCACTATGGAAGGAGATGGGAAAGAAGAAATGATTGTGGAAGTATAAGGAACTAATGTAGTAAGTGACAATGGATCAAAGAAAAGGAAATGATGGGTCTTTTGGGACACTTAGAGAATTACTAAATTCAACTATTTCTATCATGGGTGTTGTAGGAGTGCTTGACTTTGGGAACAAGAAGCCTTGGAGAGAGATGAACTCCCAATAGCAAATGAAATATTTTTTGGAATTCTATGGGCATTTTTGGTCAACCTTTTCCACTTTTTGGATATTAATTGGCTCATGGTTGATGGGGCTTCTATAGTTTGTAGGTTGCTCTAAGCCCTTGGGTGAGATTTGCAAGGTAACCAACCAACTGTAAGTTCTCTACAAAATGGGAATTGCCGTCTCCTTTGTGTTGCAACATTATTCCACATCCCAATAAATCCATGGTAATGGTTGATTGGAAATATTATTATTTTTATATAGCTAAATCCAAAACATCATCATCATCTTGCATGTATGTTGGGACATCGACAATTCCAAATTTCTGAACCTCGTCCAAAGTTAGCCTTTCATAGTATCTTTTTCGGATGATGAATTCATCCTAACAATGAATCCAAACGTCTTCCAACTGGGGTACATGGGAACTTGACCGACCTGTTTAACTGAGTTTACCCTAATAGTAAAAATTAGTTTTAGGATGGAAATTCTGTAAGGTTACCTCTGTCATTTTTGCATCCACATTCTTAGCCTTGTAAATATTTGGGCAAGTGTATCTGCCAATTGAAATAGGGAATTAAACTCTGACTTTGTGTTGCTTGTTCTAGATCTTATGATAGACCAACAGTTGTCGAGCTAATTCTAGTAGAACCCATTTGTCAGTGGAACATCTTGGCAACTTGTTGGGAGAAACCTACAAAGCTAGGAATTTGAATGTCAATAAATATGGGGAACTGAAGGTAGATAGCTCCCCAGTGACACACTTCCTTAAAGGCTTTGTCATTAATCCTCCGATTATACAACTCCTTATCAAAATGGTAAAGAATAACAGTAAAGAAGGATTAATTGATCCTGCAGAAATTCCTAATTCCCTCTTCCAATGTGAGTTGAGGATATAAATCATAAATTTAAGAGGTGCTTCTAATACCCTTAGTATTCAACCCGATGATGTCTCCCATAACAGCTATAGCATAAACCAAGAAAGATATCATATAGAAAATCTTTGAAGAATACACTCTACTGAATTGATATCAAATGGAGCTACTGATATGCTCCCCCATCTGATAAATTCCTTTTTATTCTTGATGGTAGTGATATATAAGAACATCCAATCCTAAAATTCCTTCATAGAGGGAAGATCTGAGACTCTTCTTAGTAGCACAATAATGTCACTGACCTCCTGAATGAAGTCTGATCGATACATGGTCTTTGGAAATTTGGCAACGCTCTTGGTCAGATAAGTTTTTAACATTACCATCGTGCATAACTCCGCTTCTTTGTCCCAATGTTCCATCGCTGAAACTGGTGAAATTGTGGCATAATCTTCAATGTCAGGGAGTTTGAGAAAATCTTCAAAGAAATCTTAGTCCAAGCGGATCACAAATTTTCCATCCAAATTTTTAACTATCATAGATTCTTCATTGTAGTGGGTTGCTGTAGCCAAAAACAATCCTAGGCAATGCATGGATGTGGGAAAACCAGTAACAAGAACAAACCCACTATCATATATTGCTTGCATCTAGGGTTTCCTATTTGGGGCATTCACCCTTTTCTCAGAAGTTTGTAAAATCAATTTGTTCGAGGTCAATGTCTCCTATGTTCCCTAGGTTGGAAGATAAGCAAGATTGAGGAGTAACCCAGAGGAATGAATATCTCATCATTTCCTTGCACTTAGATGTAGAAGTAGACATCAAATTCTGAGTTCTGAAATGCCAAAAAAGAGAAGTCAAAAAACCTGATAATTAGAAACCCAAAGTGGAGAAGTCTGAAAACCTGAAGTGGAAACCTCCTAGAACCTGAATAGGAGAAGTTTGAAAACCCAAATTGGAGAATTCTGAAATGACAGGTTTCGAAAACCTAAATTGGAAACCTCCGAAAACCCAAAGTGAAAACCTCTAAAATGGAGAAGTCTGAAATCCTGAAAAAGAGAAATCTGAAGTTTGAATGGCACAATTCCTAATAAAATAAGAAGCGCCGAACAACCAAAGCTCTGAATTATAAAAAGAGAGTTCTTTGTAAACACCAATATCTGAACTCTTAAAAACAAGAGGTGTTGAGAGGGTGATTTGGAGAACTCGAGAAAATCTCTGCAAACTTTGAATGCCTGTAGAAACTCAAATCATGGAAATATGGTGGGCAATGAGTTTTTCATTTCCCAAGGTATGCATAGGAGGAACAAACAGATATGAAAAATGAAGAAATAAAAGGATCCTAAACCAAAAATAAATTGACCAAAATAAAAATACCTTGAGAATTACGTCAAAAAGTACAAGATACAGTAAAAGTGGATCGTCAGAGAAAAGTTTTAGATGAAAATGACAGGTGAAAATGAAATTTTAAATAGAAAACAAGTGATATTAATGGTGAAATTTCAATCTGTACGAAATAAGGTAAGAATTAAATGCGCAGAGAACTCTGAAATTGTGAAACCCAAAAGTCAAAAATTCCAAAATTTTGGAATCTCAGGGTTTCAGAATTTGGAGATCAGGAGATGAAAATTGTGTAGTGGCATGGAAGAGTTCTGAAACCCAAAAGCCTAAAAGTTTGAAATTTCAGACTTTCAAACTTTGTAAGTCCAAAAGTTATTAACTAGAAAATAATCGAGAGAGTTCCAAAACCTGAAAGCCCGAAAGTCTAAAATTTCAGAATTTTAGACTTTTGGACTTTCAGACTTTGGAAGTCTAAATTAAATTCTCCAAAAAGTAAAAACTAGAGTTCTGAAACCCAAAACCGTGAAAGTCTGAAATTTTGGATTTTAGGGTTTTGGACTTCAGAACTTGAAAAACACAATTTCAAATTCAAGCCAATTAAATTCCGAAAGGGAAAATCCCCGAAGTTTGAAGTCTAAATTTTTGGATCTTCGGGACTTGGAGGATTTTAAAGATGTAGAGATATTTCGTGTGAATATTTTATCAAAAATTTTCTGATTGATTTCAAAGTCTACTTCTCAAGGTAGATTAAATCGGTAACATTTTTGGTGACCTCCATGGAATGCTTGCCTACTAAGCTTTCAGATTAGTAGCCTAATACAAACCATTGGAAAAAAGTGGTCTTGGAAGAAAAATACACTCAAAGGACACACAAAACCACAAAAAGAAAGAAAAACAAAACAAAACAATGTGCAAAGCACTTGGAGGAAAATAAAAATGAACAATGTACAAGGGGTGGAACAATCTCAAAAGTAAGCTTTGAGATGTATCCCATTCACATGAATGGGCAATTATTCTCCATTGAGTCTGGATAGATGAAATGAATTCATCTCTTTGCAACTTGAGATAATATATGGTCCACTCCAGAGAGCGTCAAACTTGGTATGCCTTCCTGGTTTGGCTTTGTCTTCGTCAAACATGAGAACCAAATTTCCTTCTTGAAAATTCCTATCAGAAGCTTTCTTGTTGAAGGATTTCTTAAATTGAGCCTGATGTTGGCTTAAATTTTTCATAGCTATGTCTCAAACTTCTTCCAGCTCCATGAGTTCAACAAATCTCACCGTTAAGGAGTCATTTAACATAGCTTCAAACTGATGAGCCAAATCTAAAGAAGGTAATTCCAAGGAGAGTGGAAGTGTTGCATCCCTCCCATATACCAGCATAAAAGGTGAACTTCCAATGGCATTTTTAGGTGTGATTTGATCCGCCCATAAGGAAGTCTTAAGTTATGTATGTCAGGTCCTTTTGTTAGCTTCCATCGTCTATTTGATGATCCTTATGAGATTCTTGTTACTAGATTTAGCCAACCCATTTCCTTGTGGATAGTAATTGGATAAAGTCTTGAGATAGACCCCATTCTTAACTGCCCACTCACTCAATTTTAACCCAAGGAAGGCCATTGCATTATCAAAGATAATGGTAAATGGAACTCCAAACTATTGTCTAAAATAAGCTCACTCTTATTTTTAGTCAACTAACCCCCTTTTCCCCCCTTTTTGTGCTTCAATCTGATTTTTTATATATTTTAAGCACTTAGGGTTTCCTAAAAACATCTTCATCAGATAGGAAATTTCTTCCCCTTTCTGAAAAATGTAAATAAGTCCTTCTAACTCCTCATATTTTGCAAATTACGGTTGACAGGCCTTGGAAGGATTTTTTTAACAAAAGCGGGCCAGTGGGATTGGGGAAGAATTTTTGTCAAAGGGGAAGATTGCGGACCGGTGGGCGGTGGGGAGATATATTGGCACTTTGCACTTTTTCGCAAAAGGCACAAGTTATAATTGCAGGTCCGCGAGCCTAGGAAGGATCTTTGCGCTAAATGGAAGACGTGGGCCAGTGGACCATGTGATGACAAATGGAAAATGTGTAATTTCAGGGCCGTGGAGGAATTTTTTCCCAAATGGAAATTTGGGCCAACGGGTCTGCGGGGCGTTTTTGGCACTTTGCACTTTTTGCAAAAGGTTCATTTTACAATTGCGGGGCCGTGAGCCCACAGAGAAATGAAAAGAATGCCTAAGGACCATAAAGGGACATGTGGCCATGTTTCAGGTCAAAGTGGGAAGGTGGCTTGTCAGAGGAGCTTTGGGTTTTTTGGCTTTTGTTTTGAAAAGGTATAAAATTATAAAAGTAGCCCGCACCTCCATCAACGCTCAGAAAAACTGTGTTAGGCCTATTATCAGAAGTAGATGGGCATGCCAAAATGTTCAAAAGTGCACAATCCTTAAGTGGCATAAAATGTAGAAAGCATCCCCAAGCCCACTTTCAGGTTTTTGGACCTTCAAAGCTCTCAGACTCTCGGGCCATTTTTCACAAAATTGTAGTTAAATCTTCAAGTGGTCCATATCTTTTGACTGGAAGCTATTGATTTGAGCAAGATAAGACTTTTTGGAAAGGTCTCAATATCCTCTATGCCATGGAATCCTAAAATTTTAATTTTGGAAAGGTTAGGTTGGTGAAAATAGGAAAACTTCTTTCAAGCCATTAATGTATGATCCGATTATTTCAACCACCCAAATTTGATTTGATCCGCCATTCTTCCTTCTTCAAACATGCCAAACAGACATGGAGAGCCAGACTTGACAGATTGTGGGTAGATTTGCAGGCATTGATGGCTAGTTGTTGAGCTTCCAAATCAGATTTCCCTGCCTCCTTTCCTTCTCCTCTCTTTCACTTCATCTATAAAGGTAAGAGTCTTTACTCATTGTAAAGGGTTAGACATTTTTGTTTTTACACCCTCCCTTCTTCTCTTGGTGTGCAGACAAATTCATGGAGTTCAGACCTTCCATAAGATTGTAATGCATTTTTTTTCCTCTTGGCCATTGTAATGCACCGTATCAACTTTTGGAGTGATAATACATGTCTGTGGATGATTTTTAACCCTCTCTTGTCTTCATTGTCTCCTTTCTGATATCTCATTATAATCCTAGTTATTTATGCATGGTGATTGTATTAAATTTTAATGGTTTATGTTTATTACAAAGTAGGTGTTCAACATTCCTTTGGTGCATCACCTTGTTAGCTTAGGTTTATTTTCTCACATCTTCTTAACCCTGTCTCCTTGGCAAGTTAGAGTAGGTTTTAGAGTAGATCCTCTGCAATATGAATGTGTGCACTTGAACAGAGGAATAGGAACCGACCTTCATCCGGAGAGCTCTCTTGATTTTAAAGTCCCACACTTTGAGAGATGCTCCATGTTATGCAATCACACCGAGAGTCTCAACCCATCAAGTTGCAGACATTCAGGGTGCTGTGATTCTGCACCAACAGTTTTGGGATGCCCAGTGGGACCAAGAGGTATCCATTTTTTATTGTAGCAAGATTGATGTGCACTTTTCGTAAGTTTTCAGCTTGTAAGGAGTTTGAAATTACACATGTGGTGACTCCAAAAGAGGTAGAGTCCACTGGTTTCAGTAGCCCAGGCTTGGCAGATTCATGAGAAGAATTCAGACTAGATCAAGAACTAGAGAAGAAGGATTGTTTATCTATCTGCACTTGTCCCCAGACAGAGCAAGGAGAGGAAGAAGAGCTCAAAGGTCTCCATCTCCACCAAATAGAACTTTGTTCAACACCTCCCCTGGTAGGCCTTTCATTCAATCAACAAGGGTTCTTAGGCCAATCAGAATGACATAGCCCAATCCTTATGTCAATTTCACTGGTAGCATCCACTTTGCTCTCAATGCAAAAAATCAGTTCCAGTTGTA